>WYDI02012309.1:0-40317 GCA_009867235.2 Psittacus erithacus
TGAAAGTCAAAAACACAGCACTGCACCAGCTACTAAGAAGGAGAAAAATGACTGCTACTGCTGAACCCAGGACACCACTCATCATGACATCGACTTTTCTTCTGCTCTTTAGTATCCTGCTTGAATATTTATTTGGAATTGCGTCTTCATTGAAAAATTTCATCATGTTGACAGAGCAGCACTTCCTATAATGAAGATAAAGTTTATTTTCTATTTACTTTCTCTGGATATTTTTAGTGGTGAAGGATACTTCTCTTTAGGTAAGGAAAAGTTACCCTTCAAGATAATAAAGGGAATAAAAATGTGTAATGGTAAGGTCTTGTGTGAGTAATAGCCCACTGAAATGCCCAGGTATTAGTTCAGTGAGTGAAAAAGAACCTGCACTTATCAACATGCTCAAGTCAGGAAACCTATTGAGTGTTGCACTAAGTCCTGATTTGAAAAAGCATTGATCAGACTTGGTGCTAATTCTTTCACTATGTTTCATAGGAGAGGGATAAGTTCTCTTCCCATCGAGCTGATGGTAGCTCAGCCATTGATTTCATTTGGAGTAATAGCATCAGCCCAAGTGTCTGTAGCAGGACAATAAAGTACAGTTTATTTAAGTGCATGAGAGGATTTTATGAGACAGCAAAGCACATGGGCTGTAGAAAGAAGAAACACAAAATAAACTAGACAAGTAAGATAAACAATTCCAGGCCTTGTTCTTTGCAGTCCACCATTTTTCTGTACCGTTTGATTAAAAATCCCAGTTTTTTAACCTCTATTGCCAACACTAGTACTTCTTTATTTGATCCTTATTCCTTGTCTAAATACTGCTTTTCTTCCTAAAGAATATTTTGTTAACCTATTCAATTATTCCACTTTCCATGTTATCAGGCCATACTATCTGAGTTTTCTAAATCACCAGGTCACTCTAATAGCAGTGTTCTACTTGTGCTTACTATTATTTTAACAGTTATTTCAATATACTGAATTAGGGTGTAACAATTCTAATAATCATGTTGAGCTATTTCTTTTGAGCTGTATGCTTTGGTTCTTCTTTGTTATTCCCTTAGGAAGATCCCAAGGGCTTGATTTAAAGTTGCTTTGGGGTTTCAGGAACTTTCAGTATTACCAAATTACATTTCTTTAATTTTCCTTGCATGTCAATGATAAGCAGGTGTATTGGAATTTGGTTTTTATTCATTTGATCTACCAAATTTAAAACTGTAAAGTTTTAGTTAAAATCCCTCTACCCACCCCTCCCCCTCCCCCAAAATTATTTTTTCCATTCACAGGCACAGTACTTGAAAAATAAAAATAAATAAAAAAATCAATCAAAACACATCTTGGAGAACCTTCAGTTGAAAGGGAACAGAGAATTACAGTATAGCAGAAGATGTCTGTCTAATGGTATTATACAAATTAGAAAAGAAATACCTTTTTTATTATGATTATTGACATACCTTCAGTTAGCAATAGCTCTTACCTATCTTTTATGAAACTCTGGAAAAAAAAAAAGGTATAGAAATCCCAAAAGTTGTCTTTTTTGTTTCTTGAGAAAACAAGCCACTTCCTAGGAAAGTTAGATATTTACATGGTCACTAACAGGAAAAGAGAAAGAAAGCTTTGTAATGAAAAGCAAATTTCCTTCTTGACCTTTACTAGTTATAATTTGCATTATATCCTTTCCTACAGCCTTCTAGGGTTTGACTTTGGGTTTTTTTGCTATATTTATTGTGATTAATTCAGGTAATTCTTCAGTATTAGAATTTATAGTCCTACTCACCTTGTGCATTGTAATTCTTTTATCATTTTTGTTTACAATTTTACCCACCTGACCTTTTTTTCAAATATAAATTCTCTTTTGTCTTAGTAATGCCTGAACATTGATTTTTGCACTTCTTAGGAATAAGCAGAAAATATGGAAAGGATGGATGTTGGGGTTTTTTTCACTTTTTTTTTTTTAATATACTTTGCCGTAAATATTTTTTCATGATCATAGTATAAAGTAGTAAGATAGAAGGAAATACCACTCTTTATATTATCTCATGGAGTGTTTTCAGTGCCAGATAAACAGTGATAAATCATAATAGGAGCAATACTGGATGGCGCTGGTGGAAATATGAGCAGATATGGATAATTAATTATAATAGCAGTAACACAATTACATTCAGGCTACTTAGTTTTGCAAATATGGCCCAACATTGATGATATCTGCTGCTACTGAAAACTTTAAATTATACACTGTAAAATGTAATAAGAAAGCTGTAGTTCATTAAGCTGTTTTGCCTTCACTCCTGTTGAGATATCAGCATAGCTCACTTTAAAAATCTTTGAGCAAAAATTATGAAATAAATTTACAACATCATGTAGGTTTCTTTGAATCTTAGAAGTAGAGAACCGTGACTAAAGTGATGGTACTACTACAACAGCTTAATTTTCACATGGCTTATTCACACAGCAGTAAAGCAATGGTGGAAAATTTAAAAAGAAAAGCTCTAGGGGAATACAGATATCAGTTTTAAGAAAGATCCGTACTACATTAAATCTGTCCAGTGTGCACTTCAGAAATGATCACCAGCTACAAATGGCTTTTTCAAAAATATTTTACACTCTCCCCTAGTTCTTGGACAGAGTTTGAGAACAACACAGCTCCATCTTGTTCTTTTTTTAATAAGGTATCATCTAATACAGTATTAAAGCTGTTATCTAGCAGAAGTTCCCCAAAGAATGAACCCTGTGAGAATTGTATTCACACAGTTGCATAACTGGTAGAACCTTTGAGAACATTTAACTACAGGACATTATTAACACTTTGAATGAGCTGGTGAATTGAGCAAAGTGTACTGACATAAATCAGTGTACTGTAATCTTCCTTTCAGAGTAACAAAGAGGGTCATAAGCAATTGTACCTTAGTTTCTTTATGTGTTTATTAGGTTTTCTTTCTATAACTGTAAAATTATTAGAGGGAACCATGAGATATCATCACCATAGAGGAAAATTATTTGAATGCATGCAATGATAGATATTCCTTATGTTATATGCCAATGAAACTATTTCCCTGATGTAATAGACAGCCTGTGTGAAGCAACTGCTCAAAGGTGAATCAAGATAAGCCAGAAATGAAATTAATATAAAGGAGGAAGTGCTACAAAAGATTCAGAAAATTTACAATATGTCCTTCAATACAAGGAGTCTTCCTTCTATTATCAAGAACACTCTTAACCTTGAGGGAATTAATTTTTGTCTCTGGTTTCTTCTCTGCTTGGTTTATTTATCAACTGGTCAAAAGGCTTCACCTTGGTTACGTTAATTATTGGTGAATTTTATGCTTCATAGTTGTGTGAAGGATGATGGTAGATAGAGAATTGAAGCTGGATCAAGATATGGCATTGCACCAGTTAAGCAGCAAAGAAGAACAAGAGTGCATCTATGAAGTACTTCATTCTGTGCAATGGTTTCATAATTATTCTCAATCAAGATCAACTTCCAAGGGTTTCAGACCTGGAATTCCTTATAGCTGTAAAATAAAAACTACTGGAAAAAGTAAGTTTTCCTAAGTCTAAAAGAATTTGTGAGCAATAATGTACATGACTCTAATATTGCAGAGGAACATCATGTGGCAATGCTTATACTGAAACAGCCTGTCATTTGGAAATCCTTGCATGCAATGCTTCTACACTGGGACTGATTTTAAAAAACTTGATGCTAACAATGTTAAAGTTCAGAATGAGTTGGTTTCACTAGATTTTTAAATATAATTGCTTAAATAATGCATATGCAGTAATAATTTAAATTTTCTCTATGGATTATTCTACTAGGTTAAAACTAAAATAACTTGTCAATATTTATGGTATTCATACATGTAATGAAGAATTCTTTTAAGAGTTATTTTCCATTCTGACAATAAAAACAAAATCAAGTCTAAAAATACTGCAAATTGGTTTTCTATTATGGGACTTCTCAATATATTCTAGTTCTTTCTTTACTATATTTAAGGCAAAAGCAATAAAAATCAATTGTTCTCGTGAAAGATGTGGCTTATATATATTCCTTCAAAATTGCATTCATGAAAACAATGCCCAGGAGATAGTTTTAAAAGCTGCTATCATTACATAATTTCAAGAAACACACGTCCTCAGTTTGGCTTAAATTCTCTATACCTTACAGATATTTACTTGATTTAACTTTACTGCTAATGTTCTGAAATTAGGTGTGTGTATGTGTGTGCAATATTTGCTACTAATGAACAGGGACTTTTCTACGGCAACACTTGATTATTAAGAGCAATTATACAAAGAGCATATGAGAAACATTTTATACTTGTAGTACGAATATGCAGTAAACTGAAGGGAAAACATTTTCCCTGTGCTTGATTCTGAGAGAATGTATTTTGAGGGATCCCAAAAATAGATAAAAGGACAAATTACTGAGGAAGAAGTGGCAAAAGAAGATTTGAAGGTAAGAATATTATTTATTTGCATATGGGACTAGGCCCTTTTTTCCAGATAAATAAGCAGCATATCATAAAGGACTAAATTTTTGCAGAATCTATGGATTTAGATAGATGTCTGATAAAATTTTTAAAGTTGCCTAAATATTTGACTCCCACTGTTTTTAATTGAAACGTGTCCCTGATTTTCTTTTGAGAATCCTGCACATCATATGCCAGGGCTTTTAAATGCTCTTCAAAATCTATCACTGGATAAAGAATTTTGCTTACATTTTTTTATATGCGAAAATGCTGTGAATTGATCCTATATGTATATATGTGCATCTTTTCAGAGCTGAATCCTAGATTTTCATGTACAGTGCATTAAAGTGCGACAATATAAAATTTGCATTAAAGTGCGACAATATAAAATTTGCATTAAAATTCAGTAGATACACATTTGATTCATAGCTATTAGTAAACTAGTTGAGAGATTTCCTTTGTGCTTTATTTGTTGATCAGACAGAAAATGAATAGGAAAAGACTTTATTTTTATAATATGGTACAAATTCTAGCACCTATTATGAAAAATTAGCTGAAATGTCATAATTATTATAAATAATGATGAACTCTTTGGTTCTGAACAGACTGTATTTGGTCAAGTTAGTGAATAAATAACATTAAAGTTTGGATTCATTTTACTACATGTGCACATCTACAGTATTGACAACTGTGCTTGAGTTAGTGTCTATAAGCTACCTTTAAAATGAGTAGAGGTACGGACAACAGGTTTTGTTAGAACTGAGGGCATGATTCATTTAATCTTGAATAGCCTTCTAAAAAAGACTGTAGAATATATCTGCCTATTTTTCTTTACTGACTGGAAAGGGACATCCATGTGACGAGGGTAGAAAAAGGGGTAGAAATTATAACTGACTGTGTCCCCTTACAGCAGTGGGCTACATTGCCCTAAAATAAATCTGAAAAGTGTAATTAGCAGTGCCTCGTGGGAACTGTCTTTTTATCATTTTTTTGCTGGCTTGGTACATACCATTTCCAGGGTAAAACTTGACTGGGCTATTTTATTTTGAATAATTTGCATATAGATGCTCCTTGTAACTGAGTTTCTGGTGATGTTAGAACTCAGTTTATTTTTTTTTTTATTATTATTATATTTTAGGAATAAAGGATACTCTAGGAATAAGGAGAATTTATTATGGTATTATATTTCAGAAACTTCTTTTGTAAAAACAAAGACTAGCATTTGGGCCTAAAGTACCATGTTTAGTATTTTCTCTTTTAACTTAAAGGACAACCTTGCCAGGCAAGACAAATCACTCACTTCCAGATCCCAGTCAATTACTTCAAGAACTGCTAGAGAGTTTCATTTCTGAAGAATTAACTTTTTGGCTACCAGAGCTCTCAAAAGTGACAAACAGCCTAACATATATCTTGAAAGACCATGTGAGAAAGTGAAATTTAGCACTATGTATGATTTCCTCCCTGGAAAGAATTGATTTTATTTCATTGCTGTAGAAGCTGAACTGAAAACAGTATGTTCCAGGATCAGCATTCACCACATGCTAGCTTTATTAGCTCTAAGAGTAGCTTCAGACATTCTTACTGGATCTTGAAGATTATGATTTTATAGACTGGGCTTTTCATTGTTTCTAGATTAGACAAATAAAGGATAGATCTTTATATCATTCTCCTGGGATTCCTGATGGAATTTAGGAAGGCAGATGCTTCAGACTTCACATTCTTCAGGGCAGAAGCAAAGTCCTCTCAGGTGTTTGCAGGTACTTCCTGTAATGTTGACAGATATTCCAAACACAATCATTTTAGTAATCAAGAAACCAACATAACAAATTACTCAGTTTAGTTGAGCTCTAACTAGCAAAACATAAATAGTGCCTGTTAAAAAAAAAAAGCAGCAAATCTGGGAAAAACAAACTCACATAGCCAATCTGCTAGAATTTAGCAATTAGAATTTTACTTCTTAAAAATGTCCATCGTGTTTTTGACTACACAGCAGCCATCTCTGAAATAGTATTATTGACTGACTTATTTCATGTGTTATCTCCCACCAACCCCTGATGCACCATGTACAGAAACAGGCTTGATGATGATGATAGTGATGACAATAAGATGGCATTTGGACATAATTCTATTGAAAGTTGTCTGAAAAAAAAAAAAAATTGCCCTGATTTTGTACATACAGTTGGCATTTTCATAAATGAAACAAACACCTGCACGCACAAGCAGTCCTATCTCATATAAATGCAAAGTTTATGAGTTTGGACATCTGTGTTTGCTAACAGTTGTCACCATAATTTAGAGGGTCTTGGGAAGCAGAGGGTTATGGAATTAATCTTGACATATATTTCTCAAGATGAGGCTTTTTATGTGGACTGTCTGCTGTATGTCAGGGTGTGCATGTGTATATTTTATTAAACTGTACAATATGTTACGGCATAAACGATTGCATTTTCTACATGAGTATTATTTTTCTATTTGTACAGGTCTAAATTCAGGAAGATATTTAAATATTTACCTATCATACCTTCAATTACTTCACTTGCATATGTTAAATCATTTTCCAAAACAAGTATACTTTTTTGAATCAGAGTCAGAAAGATAATGTTGTTAGCTGTCCAGTTCTTTCTTTCTATCAGTTGATATAATAAAGCATGTGTATTTCCCTAAGGTTACACAAACGTTATTGCATAAAATCCAGTAATTTCATTGGCTTGCTAATTAATTTTCAGGGGAGATTCAAGAAATGACCATCTCATTAACAAGCAGAGATTAGCAACCAGGATCCACTGGTTTGGCCAGAGGGACAGAAAAACACGCAGATGGAAAAATAAAAAAGCCCTACAAGTAAACAGAAAATATTGTAGCCAACAGCTCCAGTCGTTGTTCAGAGTTCTTCAGCGTGTACTTTAAGATATTTTTAATCTCATCTCTTTTCATTTACAGCAGCAGGTAAGTAAATATATAAAATGTTACATTAGTAGAAGAACAGGATTTTTGTTTATTAAGCCAAAGTGAAATGTTGATTTACACTAAGAACATAAAAAAAGCAAAAGGGAGATGATTACAGCTTCACTTTGGCTGCTCAGCTTCTAATAATCTTCTACATGTAATGAGACTGGGGAATGGAGAAGCCTTTTCCTGACAATGCTGGCAAGATAACTTCTACACGCTATTGATTTTTCTTCATTGATTGTAATCTTCCTCTTTCTGAGCGTCTGTCTTTGCTTCTTTGACATATTGAACACTGAATAGTCCCTGAGTAATTCTCGAACAGTTTGGGATCATTTTTATTTTCACAGGACAGTTGAGACCAATGGAGTGATTTATGTGTACTTTGGAAGGCAAAAAAAACAGTTCTGCTCCAGGAATAAATATGGACACAAAGACTTTATTTTTCAAAAAAAAGTATCCCCCTTCTTCCCTCCTCTCCAATCTCCCTTTACTTCCACACTCCAATGATTTCGTAAGTATCTGCCAAATCATGTAGAAGAGAACAGTAAAGCATAAACAGCTCTCACAGCTGTGATTTCAGCCATGATTGATGATGAAATACCACTGGAGGGATAGCAGGAAAATGAATATTTATTAATGATATAAAGTGCCGCTGGTTTAAAATCCAAAGAGATTTATCATTTTATATCCATGGGATGTATGCATTGAAAGCAGAATGTTCAATAAAAGGAGCCAAATACCTCAGTCAAAACATAAGTACTTCCAGTGAGCTTCTGAATGAATTTCTTTCTTAAAGTGAGCTAAACATAGTAGCTATAAAAATTTTCACGGAATCATATCATAGAACAGTTTGGATTGGAAGGGACCTTAAAGATCACCTCATTACAACCTCTCTCAGGGACATTTTCCACTAGACTAGGTTGCTCAAAACCCCATCCTACCTGTCCTTGAACACTTCCAGGGACGGGGAAGCTACAGCTTCTCAAGGCAACCTGTTCAAGTGCCTCACCACTTTAGCTAATTAAGTTTACCTCAATGATAGATCATGTAGACCTAACCTAAGGGAAAATTGCAGTAACAATAGTTTTAGCATATTATAAAAACTTAGCTATGCATAACTATCATATAATACTAACACGAAATTTACAATAATTTATTTTCTGCAGAGGTAAAGACTCCAGAATAGTTTGATGTGTGACAATTGGCTTTTTCTGCCTTGACTTCATTAGCTTTTATTTTATAAAGTTGATAGCTCAGATAAGCTGTACCATACCACTACAGGCAGCTTTGCATATATTTTATTCACAGCAGAATTTTGCTCTGAATGATCCTAGTCTTTCAGAAGTTAAATAAGGCAATTTCTGGCTTATCTGATATGCAAAAGACTTTCTTTTTTTAATTTGGTTTTGCAAAAGAAAAAATATTACAAAATATCCTTGTGCCTTTCTCTTGAATGTAGGCCTGATTAGGAAGTATTGTCCTATGTTGATCCTTTTTTTCCCTTGGATGTTTTTGCAGCCTGTTATATGGGATGAGCTTGTTCAGACAATAAAAAAATACAGCTTCTGTGTTGACAGCAAAGGAGAAATTGACTGATGGAATTCAGCTCTACAATTTAACATACAGCTTTCAAGTCAGGCTAGAAGTTCCAGATGTTAAACTTTGGCTAATGGATAGTGCTGAGAAAGGCAGGGTACAGAAGAAGTCTAAAAATGGATCAAAAGCATATTCATGGCTAAAAATGCAAGCAAAATATTTATTTACTTCAATTTGGGGAAAGAAAGAAAAAAAATAGCAAATATCTAATTGATACTGTTGGCATTTGGAGAGTAAGAGAAATACTCCACCAAGAAGCTTATCATTACATCATATAAAATTAAAAGCAAGTGACTGGACAGCAAGTGATGTCTCCTATTTTATCAACATTGTCCTTACTGAAACTCAACAAAGCTTCATCAGATCAGTGGATTCATTGTCATTTTATATGTTCATAGTTCCTAGTGAAAAAACCACTTGCGTTTCTGACTGTATGCATTACTGTATTACCTGGGCTTTACAGCTGCCTAAATAATGAGCCTGAAAGACAATGGCAGGGAGAGAGACAAAGAGATAGGGAAGGGGAGAATGCATTGGTAGTTAAACCCCTGGAGAATCAGATGGTATCTCTTGTTGCTCAGTGCAAGAATTAGCAGCTCCCAGTGACGAGGTTTGTGAAGAGAGGGCTGATGTTCCTAGCTGGATCATAGCTGGAGAAAGAGTGTGGAAGTCAGGCTTGTTTAAATAGATCTTCTATTTAATGAATTTTTCCAAAAAGTCTTATTTCAATAAAGGATTTAGGAGTAAAAAGGTTGAAAAGAATAAATTGTTGTAGCACAATGAATTATTGTAAAAATGAATAAGTGGTATACAGCTTTGCTTGTCTTAAGTGATGAGCCAGCATTTTGCCTTCACTGCCTTCCCAAGGTATTCCCAGCAGCTGTGCCAGGAAGGTTAGAGATATCTTTTCTGAAAAAGAGCCAAACAGCCCCTCCTGTGTGAAATACGGTATAAAGTCAGCATTCGTTTTGGGACAAATAATGATGGGTATCTGTGTTTAATGTAAGGACATCTGAACATTTCCTTCAGGCAAGCAAACACATATTGCAAGTATGAACTGAAACACACAGAAATCAACTAATACTGATAATAAGGGCTTGGATTAATTTTGTCTATTGTTAGAGATAGGATTCAGATTATTCTTCAAACCCCTAAGTCTTAGTTCTGCCAATATGGACATCTGCTGCCATTTGAAATGCCCTAGAATATCCTTTCTGCTTTCCCAGTACTTGTCTGGATGTGTATACATTCTTTGGCAGCTTTAACGGCTCTGCATGCCCAGGTGGGTGATCAGAGGTAGCTTCAGACCCCAGCAGTATTTCACCTTGCCAGCCTGAGAATTGCAAGGCCGCTGCAGTTCCATGTCCCCAGGCTGAGTTAGTACATACACAAAACATAAACAGAACCAGCCACACGTCAGCACAGGGAGGAAAGAGTATATCCTGCCACCCGTGTAATCATACTCAATACTCACATGTTCATGAGAAGCAGAGGCACCCTCTTCTGCTCCTTTTCTCCAGCCAACCAGGGCTGAAGTCTGCTGGTGGGATATAGACACACGCAATATGGGTTTCTCCAGGAGCTGGCCTCAGATAGTCAGTCTACCCAGCAGCTGGTTCCCAAACCCCAGTGCTCTCCAGTTCCTCATGCCTGAGCTCAATTCTTAAGGCCATGATGTTCATAGTCAAGAGCAGGGCCTAGTCAGATCAGTGTACTGAAACTCAAACCCCTTTGCCCCCAAGAAAGGCTTAGTACCAGAAATAAAATGCCTAACTTCAAAGGACTTTGGCACATATCCGAATATTCAGTGTGGTTGAATCAAATTCCACTTGGAACATTTCAGCTGTCTAATTCTGGAAGTACCTGAAGTCACAAAGAAGACTCCATGATTAGCCAGAATTTCCTTCAGTTCCCTCACTGAGTCACAATTTGGAAAATCTGTTGAGCCCCACCGCTACATGCGTCTCAGCTGAGGAATTCATGGAGCTCATGCAGAATACATGAACTCAGGAAAGGAAACAGTTTTTAGACTGATTTTATAGTCACGGGTCTCAGGTTTTTTTAGCTGGTGAGACATCGGTGTGGATCCTTGTGTATTTACAGGTACATGTGTAAGGAATTGTAAGTCCCTCAAATTATCCTATCTTAATTGTGTCCCCAAAATGTTCAGACTAGTTTGCTCCTCTTCCGGTCTAGAAACTCTTGCATTCTTGTCTGCAGACTTCAATTAAGAAGAAAAGATATCCAACCATTGTACACGGAGGGACAGATAATAATTTCCTGTCGCATATTCTAAAGAGAGCAAAGTTATTAAAAAAGAGACAAGAAGGGTGGGGACACCTATACAGTATGTGCGCCTGAAAGAGTGCCCTTTCATGCACCCTCTCATGCTCCTGCAAAAAAGAGGCTGAAACTCCTTATTGACATAGATAAGGTCTTCAAAAGTCCCAAAGGGGTAAATGTTTCAAGGCATTTCAGCATTTCCAGAGATTTAATAAAAAGGGAAATGTGCAGTTGTTTTGTAAGGGAAATAGATTTTCTAAGACAAAAGATTTGCAGTGGGAAATCAGAACTCTAAAATAATTTTTAGCCTGTGCAAAAGGTATCCAGCTAACTTGGGATAGCTTACTTTGCTGTACCCATATTTTCCTACCTATTAAAGAAACTGCAATAGAAGTCAGCTAAAGACAAGTATAAAAGTATATCCAGTAGGATGCAAAATGTAAAGGTATTAACATTTTTTATCTCTAATGATGAAAATCTGGCTAATTTATTTCTTTTGCTTGCATATGGCTACAAAATATCAGATTCCAGTAATACACTGCTTAATAATATCAAAAATAAAGCAGCAGAGAAGTGGAAGTAATGAAGCTGGTTAAGATTCTGTTGCTTCTCACAAGGGAAAAAATGGCTTTATTGTGATTCAAGCAGAGCAGCCAGATTTCAAGTATTTGATACTAGCAGGTAATGGGAAATTACCCAGGTTTTTCTCATATTTCTGCTCTAGCATCTTAACTTGATCACCCTACATCATTCTATTTCATGGGCTCTGACACTCGGTAAATGGGTTTAAAAACTTTTAAAAAGGAGGGAAAAAAACCCTCCATAAAGTCCTTTTGTTTTGAGTGATTATAATCACAATTTTCAGAAAACAGCATCCGTATCCTGAGCTGATGGTATGTTAAAATGGCATGCTACATCTGGATATATCAGCCATATAATATCATTTGACTGGTGGCAGCATTGCCAATTGGGGAAAAGGCACCTCTAACTGAGGCAGCATTTCCAAATGCATTTCTACTCCCAGGCTACAACGTGTGCATGTCTGCCTTTTGGACTTTGTAATGCTCCTTTGGCTGGCGGGGTAATGAAAATGAGGCTTCAGTAAGGGAATATCTACACTGCTGCCAGGGCCTCTAGGATCAAAACCTTGATAGATGTACTTTAGCTACCTTTAAACTAGATGTCTTGTGTAAAGTACCAGGAATGAATGTTTTAACATAGTCAGGCTTGGGCAGCCAATATTCAAGCCACTGGCAAAGATCTGAAAACTACCTGTACCCAAACCTACTTGTGGAGTGCTGGGGAATGTCCTCTCCATTAAGTGTGTGAGGGTTAAATATTTACACTTCATCATAAAATCAGTCTGATCTGATCAGTGCAGCTGCCTGTGATTGCCATGTCCTTTTTCTCTAGCCCATTTCTTCCCGCACATTGGCTGCCTTCATTTGCTTTGAGGGCAGGTAAGGACCATTTCTGGTTACTGAAAAGAACAAAGGAATCAGACAATATTCTTATTAACCATGGAGGTTACAAATACCTTTTAAAGGGAAGACTTGAAACTGTTTTCACTTTTATTTGTGAAGTTCACACAACGTAATTCTAGAAGTATGTTTTGTGCCACTGTAGCCAAAACAGTGCTTCCCAATGTCACAAAAAGTTTGTTGAAAGACAGTATTCACAGTCTCTTGTTTGAGGAGTATTTTGCCAATGATTTAAGTGTTTTCAAAGAATAGTCTTCAGACTGATCAGATAGCCTTAAAATTTAGGAAGTGTATTTTCTATTATTCTTTTATGTGAAAAAATGTTAAATCAGTCCTGAAGCAGAATGAAAAGGTAAAATTTAAGTGACAGAGACAAATTGCTAAGAGTAAAGGGTCATATTCAAGAGTCTTCACTAATCCAGATGTTGACAGATAAACCAGACCATTTAGCATATGATAAATAAAGTCTGCATTCTAGCTTTCACTTAACGCAGTGAAAATACAGGAAAGGTAGACATCCACTTGGGGTAAGATTCATCTCGCCTACCTTTAAATACCTTCAAAGCAGACATCTATAACTAAATGGTTGTCTAAACTCCTTCTATAGCTGATGGAGAGGAAGAGACACTTCTAGAACTCTAGATGTGACAATTTCTCTCTATCACGTATGAAAGAAGCACATTTACTGGCATCATTGATGCAAATATCTGCACTGTAGGCATTTATATTTAGCCAGATGAATCAAGCTGGCAGCATCTGTATGATTTTAACTGTTCTCTGTCTTTTCTGGTGTAGACTTACTTTACTTCCATTGACACAAAACGAGAACTTAATTTCAGAAAGGGATATCCATGGCAGTACATGAGGACCAAGCCAGTTATCAATTAAAAGGGAAGTATTCTGCATTATTCACTGTTCTTTCTGCTTTAGAGACATCAAAATAACAGGAAATTACTATATTTTTTGACCTTCAGCTTTCCTAATCTTTATTACTAACAAATAAGATAGCTGTGGTAAGACAGAAACAAAGCGTATGTTCAATGTGTTCAAAATCAAATTTGGAAATCTTGACATTTAAGGAAATTGCATTTCATTTCCATGCCACTGTTTTAAAAGTGCAGGTGAAATTTCTCTATTTTATTTTCAAATCAGAAGGCAAGACCTTGAAAATGTGTTTCACACAAGGTTAGTTTTCTATCTAAATATGTAAAATAACAAAAGCTGATATGACTTAAGGCAGCAAAATGTGGTATTCAGAGTTGAGCTCTTGAAAATTAGTAAATGCTTTTGTTATCACTTTTAGATAAACTTTATTTTGACCAATCTGTATGTGCATTATAATAGCATCTTTAGTTACATCAGCATATTTTTCACCTTTTTTTACAGTATTTCATTCCTTCTCCTTTATACATTTGCATAAGGTGGATATTATGTTTCAAAAACTGATAAATCTGCTATTTGCCAACCTTCAAGGCCCTGCTCGGGAATTTTTAAGACAACCTGAATATCTCATAATTCATAAAATGTTCTTGTAATTTTTTATAAGTAATGTCCAGGAGTTTCCTTAATGCCAATGTAAGCAGCATATACTCAGCCTGTTCCTCCTCTGCTAAGCTCATGCCATATATACCTGTGCCTCAAAAGACTGCAGTCATCATCATAACTAAGTTCATAAAAGACATTCTGATACTTGCTGGAATCCTCAGCTTTATTTTTTTCACAGATTCATGGCATTTCCACAACTTCACTTCTGGATGTTGGTTATGGCAGAAGCTCACTGCTGTTCAGAAAGTGAGATGAGTCTCACCCTGTTCCCTCATATCAGCAGGGCCAAGCTAAAATGATGCAGCTTTCTTCCTGTATTATAAGTAGTGGTGTTTAATAGGAAAATGACAATTATAGCTACCTTATGGACAGATATTTTATTTTACTGCTTGTGATATGGCTGGTTGCCATGGTATAAATAAAGCAACAAACAAACAGCTATAACAGCACTAATGACCTTGTGAGACGTTTGCAAAATGCAAGGAGTTAAAGCTTGCTCCTGTTCAGTCTTTTTGAGAAACTATACTTACCTTCCTTCTGCAATGGATAGGAGACAGCAAGTGTGTTCTTTATAGGCACCAGGATCCTCATGGGATGCAAAAAATTATGCATGATGGAGCTGTCAGGAAATTTTCATATTTAGATGAGAAGTTGACATAGTTTTGGATTTTTGCATGTTCTTAAAAATTCTATCATTTAGAAGGTGAAAAGAATGTTGTTTTTTTCTATATGTCTAAAGGCTTTCTTCCTTGTTGACCAAACATAACCCTTCACATTTTAACTCAGCTGGGAAAAAAAAAATATCCAACACAGGGAGGACTAAAACATCAGTAATTTTCCTGAGACGATACAGATGTAAAACTCTTGCTATCCTCTAAGCTTTGTGTGAGAGCTAAAGCAGAAAAAGAAGTGTTTCATGCACTTTTCATTACCAGTATGTTGCAGATATGATTGATATTTTCACACTGTTTAGCCCTCACCCGTCTACTGCAGCTTTAAAATAAAAGTAATATCACCAACGCTTTTCATACTGAGGGGCTGCAGGATTGCTCCAGGCCTCCTTGCAGCCATACTGCTGAAGGCTATTATTAATTGTCAGTCCGTTAACCTGCTCATGGTGCTCAGAGATGTCTGATGGCTGGAACTTTATCATGCAAATACAAATAGCAAAGCAATATCTTAGCTTGATAGCTGTACTTCCTTATGAAGTTTGAGAACTGAAGGAATTTTCTTTGGGAGGCTGTGTATAGACAACCTGCCATTATGATTGATTGCAGTCAAGGAGCATTTCTGCCCTTGTCTTATCACTGAAGAAAACAACCTTGGCTCCATGCAGTTCTCTTCCATTGGCTAATACCTTCCTGCTTTAATGAGATTCAGATCTTTTGCAGAAACTTTCAAGCAGTGTGAAATACTCATCCTCTTTTCTCCTCTGTATTAGCCTGTGGGGACAACAGGGCCTGTTCAGTCTGGGGAAGAGATGACTAGGAGGGAACCTGATCAATGTATACAAATGTCTTAATGGCAGGTGTTAAGGGGATGTGGTCAGACTCTTTTCAGTGGTGACCTGGAACAGGATAAGTGACAATGGGCACAAACTGAAACACAGAAAGTTACATCTGAATGAGGAAGAACTTATTTGCTTTGAGGGTCAAAGAGGACTGGAACAGAACACCCAGAGAGGTTACAGAGTCTCCTTCCCTGGAGATATTCAAAAGCTGGCTGGACACGATCCTGTGCAACCTGCAGTAGGTGAATCTGTTTTTTTTGGGGAGGTGGGGTGGGTGGTGAGGTGTTGGACTAGGTGATCTCTAGAGGTCCCGTCCAACCACACCATTCTGTGATTCTGATATATATATGTTTCTAAACTTTTTATTATTATATAATGGCTTATGGCACTGTGTAGGTTTTTTTTCCTATCAGTAAAATTGCACAGTGCTTTGCTCTGGCTTACTCTTCCTTGCTGATCACATGATCCCAAAGAAACAAATTTATAGTACTTTACTTAGCTTGACTCTTTAAATGACCCTGTGACTGTGCTAAATGCACAGGTAAATGTACTGTAGCTGAAATAAGACCACTCCTGAAACAGCTGAAAGAATTCGTATGAACAAAAGAGAAACTAGGACCTGGTATTACTAATGCCACTACTTTATATCAGCAGCTGAAAGAACAGAATACCAATGCAAATTTGGGACCTATTGCTTTAAGGTATCTGGACATAACATTACTTAAACGTGTTCTTTTCTGATGCTTCATTATCCATAAGCAATTTAAATTGCTACTATTCATGCTTTCTATACAGAGTTTGCCTCTGCTCTTCCTCTTCCTTGTGCAGTTGCTATCCTTCCTCTGATAAGAAGGTATGTGCTATAATTCTGCGTTTAAAGTATTTGCCTTCTTTATAGCTCATGACTGGTAATTGCACTTTTCCTATTAATAGAATTCTTAAGTCTTCCAAACATTATCTCATTGGATTCCAGCAAAATTTCCAGACTTCTGTTACCTAATATGTCTTCCTGGCTAGTTTTAAAGAATGGATTTTTTTTTTTTTTTTTTTTTTCTGCATTTCTGGAATGGTGAGGTATTCGAGATTGCACTTCCTCAAGGTTAGATACCGTATCTAGCTATTGACTTCTACTTAATGTTTGAGTTTTTTGTGGACACAGCTTGTCAATACCTCATAGCTGCAACCCTGTATCACATTTTTTGTCATGTGAATATTCCTTTTGTGTACAATTAGGAAACCAAAGAAATACAGGCAATCATAGGCAAGTATTTGAACTGTTACAGGCTTCTCTGAAGAGATTTAAATACTGTTTGGAGTTATTCATGTGGTCTGCAGCTGCATGTTCTTGTAGGTTAATACTGTAGCAAGACCTTCTGGAAATCACGGCCATAAACAGATTGTTGGTAGAAAGAACTGAAACTACCTAGTGCTGGTCTGAGAGGAATAACCATTATAATTGGTGCTTTCTGGTCTCTACAACCCCTGGGAGCTAAGGACTTTCTTCTCAAAAGAGTTGTGTAACAATTACACCTGGGGGCTGCGTGTATGTCATGACATAAAACAGAGTCTGAATTAATTATTTAGTATGGTGCAACCCACTTTGACTTATAAGCTATAAAAAGCCCGCCTGAGAGAGAATTAATTATTGCTGGAAATAACATATAATTACAATGTTGCAGGGAAAAGATAAGAATTAATGTGCCAGGTGTAAGTAGATTAGACCAGCTTGACAGAAATGAGCAACTAAAGAAGAATTTATAGATGAAAGCTTACAGCCATTGCACCCGTAGTGACTGGAAAGCATTACCATGTGATGACTGCTTAGTGGCTTATGTGAAATGAGATATTGGCTTTAGACTCATTGCTCAGAGACAGGTCTCTATGTCACAAATTTGACAACAAAATGGAGTGAATTGAACATCTCATCAGAGAAATGCAGAGAGAAAAGGCTCAGAGGCTAAATTAAACTTATTTCCCTTCTTGAAATTATCTTCTTGGGTAGGAGTTGAGGAGTCCTGTGGCAGAAAAAGGGGCTTTGAGGGAAATGCATTTCGCTCTATTTCTGTCCTTCTCCAGTGGTGCAGGACTATGAACTCCAGAGTGGAGAGCCAGTTGCTTTTCATAAGCAAAAAAGGAAAATACTGCTTTATCCATGGTCTATCAAGTACAAGGGAATTAAGAGGAAGAAAGAGAGAAGAAGGAAGTTTCCACCTGGCTTCTCCAATCACCTCATCTTCTTGTTTTAAAAAGGAGCATTTATAGCACTCTGCTCTTGACACCTAGGAAAGGTGTTTGTTGAAAGAATAACGTGTTTTGCATGGTTCAAGGCCACTGAGAGAGAAATGAACTTAGCCCACGGTATGGAGTCTAATCAGGAACACCAACACCTTGAAAAAGCAGCGAAAAGAACTGTGAAAGAAGAAAAAAGAATGACTCAATACATATAGTCTATGCAACATTTTGGGAGAAATTAATAGCTCACTGCAATGGGATAAACATCCCTCTGAATATGCCTGATTCCATCTGATAGATAAAGGAATTGGGCGCAATTGTAGATAATGTGTGTTTTTGAATTTTTCAATTATTGGCAGAGTTGGTAGGCTCTGCAGCTGGCCCCATCTCCAGGATGAAATAAAATCGGAGAGCTTAATCTTTCTCCATTTTATTTACCTGATCTGCAACTCTGTTTTTTTTTCTTTTGGTGTTGTAATAATGTAATATCAGGCATGGTTAGCTCAGCAGCCAATCACAACTCCAGGTTGCCTACCACTTGCCACCTTTTGCTGTGTTAGGGCTCAGGACTAGAAATCACAACAGCTGCTTTAAGAACTCATAGTTAGTAAGAACTGCTCCAAAGGTACCCAAACCCCACATCATTTTTACTGTTGCTAATAGATTTAGATAAATTTGAAGCTTAAACTTAGTTTTTCAATTGACTTCCTTGCTTCACAAGTTGAAAAGCATGTTGTCAAAACTGGTTAAATAAAAATAAAAAAATAAAAAGATAAAAAATATGTAAACTACCCATATCACCGCTGATAGCAGTTTGTTCCCCTTATTTCAAACCCACATATTAATTGTTCAGATAAAATAGAATCATTCCATTCTGTTTACAAAATTTGTCTGACTTTAATTCCATTTATGTGGAACTAAAATTAAGACTTTGATGAACATGGTTTAGTAGGATAAAATGCACTAAAATGTTATTATTTTTTTTATTTTAATGAAAAACCAGTCTGGCCTTGTGGTTTTGATTACAAATCCTTGGAGTTTTAGGGGTACAAGCCTGAAATCAATTAATCTTATGCTGATGTCAACCTATGTGAAAAGGACTTTGGAAGTTTGCTTACCATTGCTCAATGCTTAAATAACTAAAATGCAGATCTAATTTTTGGTTGATTGCCTTACAGAGATTGCTAGATGTAATGCACTTTACAGCATGAATCAATCCATTGTTTTGATTTTAACTGTGTTGGGCCATGCATAATTATGATTGATTCTTGTGAGCATTCAGAAATTCACGTAATGAAGATTTTAGTATAGCAATAGAATCAATAGAGAATAAAGCTTTTTCAATGCTATTTAAGACTTTACAATTAAAATCACAAAAATATTTCAGAGAAGTTAATTTTTCAGTGTCTACATTAACATTCCCCAGTTGTTGTTTCATTGGTGTTCATTTTATAACAGAAAAAGGCAAGAATATAAATAGGAAGAAAACCAATACATGTTCGTGCCTACATCTACACTGTAGAGTCCTAATTACCACTCACACAGAGATGACTGAGTTAGTGGTAAAGTTTGCAACAGCACTGCAGGTTTCAATGGCAAAATAGAATCATAGAATCATAGAATAGTTAAGGATGGAGCACTCGCCACTTCTTTGGGCAATCTGTTCCGGTGCCTCACCACCCTCACAGTAAAGAACTTCTTCCTCACAGCTAACCTAAATCTCTGTTTAAGTTTGAAGCCATTACCCCTTGTCCTATCACTACAGTTCCTGATGAAGCTGTAGCATGTGAATACCAGCCAGTTTGGCTCTCCCATCTCTCTTGTGTCATTTGTATTTGAATTTTGCATCTGTATAAGTTTTAGCAGGACATTTTGTTTCCTCTCTACTTTTCTGCTCAAAAAGGGACAATTAAAAAGCCCCAACCAAACAAACAAACAAGAAAAAAATGCAGAAAAGTCCAAGTGCTTAAACATGTTTCACTAAAATAAGAACACATGACAGGAAGATCTTTGTTAATCATCAGTTCCAGGCCCCTGCTGCCACTGGCACTGGCATGATACAACCCCTCCCATAAACTGATCACGCTTCAATGATTGCAGTCTTTGAATTCCTCGGCTCATTTTGTTGACCAGGTCAGCTTCCTGTCTCATAACTGACAATATGAGATAAGACTGTTTACTGAAAGTTTTCAACATAAAGAAAGGGGTAGAGGAGGGAGAGCAAGAATACGCTTTAAAGTGGTAGATTGATTTTACAGATTAGCACAATTCTGGGACGATAGTGGAAGATTCCTTACATAACCGCAATTATTTTTTGCTAATCATATCGGGGCATTTGGGAATATTGTAATACATACTTTGTTGAATCATAATATGTTCTTTTCACATAAATTTTCTAGGCAAAAAGGATGAAAAATTATCAACTCATATGAAAACATAATTTTGAAACTCTCCAATGATAGACAAATGGGAGGTAGAACTCTTCAAAATCCTTGAGCTTCAGAAGCTGACTGAGAAGTGATATAGTTGTGTATCTATGGCTTTTCTTTATATTATTAATTGCCAGGCATATTTAAAATGGATCTGTGATTATAACAGTGCTGAGCATCCCGGTGAAACCAGGTTTACCCTGTTCTTACATTTCTTTTGGTACCTGTCTATGGCCACAATCAGAGATGAAATATTAGACTGTAAGGACCTTGGGCTTGACCAAGTGAGACTATTCTTATGTTCTTTCCTACTTTCATTACTTTCTGCTAAAAATCTAATCACATTCTCACTGCACAGTGACATTTGCTCGTTTATTACTTAATTTGAAATTGCTTCTAAATTTCAGGAAACATTTATTTCTACTGCTAGTCTCTAAATGAAGATGTTAGGGAGCTTAGTTCAGTTTAAGAAATCTAAATTCAGTTATCTAGCATAGACATCTACTGTTACACCAGGTGTCTATGATCCTGTTACAATCAATGAAGACCTAGTCAATATAGATCATAGAGCCTTTCCAGCTCTCTGGTCTTTATAGTTTGCATTGATTACATCTCCATTAATAATAATGGGAGCTTATATTATGATTTTGAGTCAGTTTCCTAAACACAGGTGTCTAATATCATTCCAGATGCACTACTGTATTCCCCGGCAGCTGACTGCCTCTTCAAAAGGATGCACATCTCCTCCAGCAGGTCTTTTGTCAGATCTATAAGCCTATGTGTGCCTAGAATAAACTAGGTGGTGTGAAAAGGGAAGTGCATGCCTTTATGGAGGCAGTAGAACCAAGCCTGTTGTGCACATCTGCACACCTGAATTTAGTATGATAATGAGAAGCTCACCACAGATTTTAATGCCTATAATCTAGTATTGCTGCTCATGATTCAGTAGAATTCCTCAATGTGAAATGAAAAATGTACCAGTCCTTCTTGGGTGCTGAATGACATCTGAGATTTCATTTTCTCAGCTTTTTGAGTGTCTGCAATTCTGTCATAGCAGGAGAGTGATAATGAAGAAAGCTGAAAAATGAAGACAAGGAAGGACTTGGTGCATATGTTGTCTTGATGCTTCATTTAGCTGTTTCTTTTTTCATGTATTATGTTTCCCTGGGGGGTATAACTGACAGTACAGGCAATGATTCTCATACTTTTAGATTTTCCCCCAACACTAGATCCAGAAGCATTTTGAGTAATATACCACAATAATTTACATATTACCCTTCAGCAGAAGGGCACCAAAGCACTGAGTTGAGAGTAAGCTCATTATTCAAATATAAGTGAAAGTCCAATAATGGCAGCCTCAGCAGGAAATGAGGATCAGGAACCCCGGAATCATGTTATAGAATTAAGCATTAGTTACCTTTTATATTATTAGTTACCTTTTGGTCCAGCATCTGCATTGTACATCTGTGCTGCATTTACAAGCTTCTCTGCAGCCAGAGAATTGAAACTGAAACACACAGAAACACACCACAGAAAGGAATCAGTTTCCACATTGCTGGTTTCTATCGGAATGGAGAACTTAGGTTCAAAAACGCAATTGCAATGAATATTACATTAAATTTACAGGGTCTCATGCCACCTCTGGTTTCCCAGCTCTGTCCTGGGCAATACAAATAAGCATTTATTGCAGCTGAAGCCCCTGTGGCAAACTTCAGTGGTCCAGCTGAGGAATTTCTATACTTAATCATGGCATGCATCATACATTTTTTCCCCCATATGACAAATGTAAAGACTTTAACAAAGATTTTCCCTAAGAAGCCAAGGAACTTCATGCAAATACAACCCCTCTTACAAGCAGGACTTTAAGACCAGAACTTGAAGAAATAAAAAGTAGATCAGATTTTGCTTTCCATTGCTATTGTAAAAGTGCTCACTTTTCAGAGAGTTGGTAACAGAGGCTGAGATATATCTGTTCAGAGGGGGATAATTCAGAATAATCTGTCTCTGACAATATCCAGTGCCAGCCATTTCGACCCAGAAATGGTGATCCAGATAAAAGACAGACAGAAGCCAGTTTTCCTGAAGACACATTTCTACTTACCTGATCGTAGTCAAAGACTGTGCAAAAATTAAGATTTAAACTTGTCCTACTACCCAAACTCATATTTATGATTTTAAAAACATAAGAAAAACCTAAATTACAGTAGGAAAGGAATCATTACATATTTTTCTGCAATTCCATGTAGAAGAATTTGAACTTTGCTCCAGGCTGACAGAAAGAGCCACATTTAATCGGTTCAATCAGAAGCAGGTAGCTGGTCATTAAGAGCTGCAAAACAGGGATCTATCTTGTCACATCATTTTCTTGGCTCTAAGGACTGGCACACCCTAAGCATCCTAGTTCACTATACTGCCAAGTGTGGGACAGACTATTGACTGTAATTCTGACCATTCTCATTTTCTAGATGAAATGTCCATTCCTGCTAAGCTCTTAATCTCAATGTGGATATGACCAGTTTAGCAGTGTACTTGTAAAGAAGTGACAGTACTGTAGACAGAAGGATGTGATGTCTTCATCAACAGTAGACATATTATTTCTGGCAACTGATGATCACTGTGGGTTTGTGATGGAAAATTTATGGAGAGGATTGTAGGAAGCAACAGCTGTAAACTCTCTCATGTCCAAGAAGAATGTCAATAGAAAAGTAGCTATGATCAGAACAGACAGCAAATTAGATAAAGCAGCCACTTCTTTCAGAAACTTTTGTGCATCCATTCATTTAACTACACCAGTAAACAAACATGACATGTAATATTGCAAAATGAGCCTTTTGTAAATAACAAAACAAACAGCATTATCATCAATTTAAATCTCCTTAACCAGCTTCAGCCTCAGTGATTTTGCTGAAGAAGTAGCAGAGAGGGTCACTCTGAAACCATTATGTAGATTACCTGGACCTCCTATATCTAGTTTTCAGATCCTTGCTTATCCATTCCCAAAAAGGCTAGCTCCAAATAGAAGGGAGGCTGTAATAAACAACCCTTACTTTGTCCCAGCAGGACCTCATCTCTACTGTTGAACAGAGATTGTACAACTTCCCATGAGATGCCCAACTTGAATCTGTGTGGAAGCACTGTGAGATGAATCCTTTCAGAAACTGTGAGCCTTACTGGTTCAAACTGGAATCATCTCTGTTGAGTTTAAACACAAACCTGGTTTTTTTCTGGAAATGTTACAACTGCATATAATAACGTGAAAATTAACTTGTACAGAATGAGGAGTGAGGGGCAGTTAATTAATTAGCTAGTGATTATAAATAAATCTGTAGGTGAGCAGAAAGGACAAAATGGGAAGTCTTGACCCTAGGACACTTTTTTAATGATTGGTTCACACATAGCTTTCCTTTCCTGAGTTTCTGTCTGACCTTGCTTTCATGTGAGTATTTCAACATTTGCCTTGAATGCACCATGAATTTTACATGAGTGGATGCATATCGTGCACTAATGCACATTGCTAAAACTTCACCCATCAAGAGGAACTGTGTAGTACTTGACAAGTTTGCCCCACAGTGCCAGTATCATTTTGCTATACACTTTCATGTGAAATCACTCTGAAGAAGAGATGGAGAGAAGCAATTCTGAAAAGTGATAAACTATGGTGTGATAATGACAGGAGAAAGTAGATGAGTGGGTGGAAGAGCCTCTTTCACTCTTCAGACTTGAGAGGTCTCCTTTAAGGTGTGTACTACTGTTGGATAAAGAGACAAACTTGCAGTGATGTGTCTGTCAGCACTGCTTAACGTGAAGGAGCAAGGTAGAAATTGCACAGGAGTTTATTACTGTTGCCGTCCAGGTAGGCTGTAGAAGAGAAAGCTTGTGAAAGAAAAGCTGCAGTTTGCACTCACAGTTTGGCAGCTTTTCCCAGCCCGTCTTCAAGTATTTAAAATTTCTTTCAGTAAAAAAATGTGAAGGATTGCTCTCTCCCTTGCCTTTGTGACAGTTCATATAAGGGGACAAAGAGAAAAAAATCGTAAATAAATTATATGGTCTTCTCTATCTCCATTTTTAAGGCTGGGTGTTTTGTTTCCTCCTGTGTATGTACGTATCTCACATACTTTTAAATAGTTATATTTCTTAAAATAAAAATGGAGAAATCGGTCTATAAACCTGCACTATGTCCCTGTTAACAACTTATTCCTCTGTTTACTCATTAATGCTGCCATTCTCCCCACCTGTTCCCATCACTGTCAGTAATGAATACACCCCTCTGTACTCCTGTGCTCTTAGAAAGCTAGATCCTGTGAAGCTACAATTGCAGCTCCTCAATAAAGGTGGCCATCTGCCTATCAAAGGGTGAAGCTTTGTGCATAAAACTGATACTGGCCTATGGGTTGCAGTCTATATTATAGCACTAAAAGAGGTAATTTCTGATGTTTAACTTGAGACACGGTAGCCAAGATGCTGCTGATTACCAGATTGCTCACTGCTGGTGCTGGAGGAGTGGCTTCCTACGTTTAGCCTACACAAACTTCTTTAAGAAAGCCAGAGGGGGTTAGAGATCATATCATTTTTCAATTTGAATCAGATGCTGTCTGAAAAGAGGAAAGTATTTTTAGCCATTACCTCTCTTTCTTTTGCTCATCAGTGCTTGCTGCATTCTGGCCTCTAGAGCACCTCAAGGAATTTTGTCAGTAGCCCTGGTGGGAGCCCAATACTATTTCATTAATACACTCATAAATGGAAAGACATTACTTTACATTCTTATTTTTATTATGAATGGCATATAAAATAATGTAACAGAATTAAAGTATTTCTAAGAAATTTTATTTACTTCTTACTATTTAATGCTTATGGCAGGTATATAGCATTAAGGTTGTTATTCTACATTGAATTTAGGGGGGAAAAATGAGAGTTATTTGAATAAGTGAATTTTAAAGCCTTCTATTTTACAGTAGCATGTGGTAATTAAAGGAATCGAGAAGAAAATTTAGTCTACTTAATAGAGTCATATCTGAATAAAACTCAAACAACAGGTATGAGATATCTAGACTGGTGAGCAATGTCTTTGTGTGATAGTATGTTTCAATACCTTCCTTTTTATGGCTTGATATCATGCTTTTCTCAACTGATTCTCATTATTTGATACCTGGCAAAGAGATGAACTCCTAGTTCAATGAACTGCTGTGAAGAAGGTGTGCCTTTGCATTTCTGCACCAGCTGGATATTCACCTGATGGCAGTAATGTCAAACTGCTAGAAATTTTTCTACATTGCAAAAATATAGTATACAAGGCCTATTTTAACCAAACATTTGTATCAGAAGGTGGGAGCCTTGCTAGAAGCTAAGAATTTACCTATTTGGTTAAATCAAAAATCTTTCCAGATTAACACCCAAGTAACATAATATATGGGAGCAGAAAGTAGCTAGCACCTCTCACACATAGGACACTTAGTTGTGTTTTGAATGAGGCACAGTGGGGTGAAACATTAATATTCCCTTAAAAGTAATACTCTTCCTGTCCTAGAAAGAGATGCAGCTCTGATCCTGGGTAATTGTTCCTCGCAGAATTGGAACATCATTTAGGTTGGAAGGGACCTCTTCAGAACACCTAGTCCAATCTACTTGTTTGAATTTCCAAGTGAGACGAAATGTGCCAGAGCAAACCACCCTATCTTTACCTTGGTTTTCCTCTAAATTCTTAGACGGACAATATAAAGGAATTTCAGTTCTTGACACCATAGATATACATATTCTAAGCATGCTTTTTTTTTTTTTTTGACCTTTCATAATTTAATGCTTTCTGGGTAAAGTGCAAAATTTCACTTCTTGTGTGTTAAGATGATTCTTGATTCAGATTGAACTGGTGAGTACTCTTTAAATAATTTCTTAGGACTGTTTAAGGGAAAATAAAGAATATTATGGATCAGTTTTCTTCTCATGCAAATAATAAACTTCTTCCCTTACTAGTTGGTCAGTAACTGGTATTTTTATGAACCTGCCCTTCAAATCTTTAAACAATAGAGTGCATTCTTTCAGTCCAATACTTCCTGTGGCATGCTAGCTCACAGGTCAAATATGAATCCAAGATAACACAATCGCATTTCTGGATTGCTATGTAGACATATGTTATGAAGCCCTAGGGTGCAATGAACCCTAACTGGAGGGAGAATCCAAATTCAGAAAGTTAATTTAAAACATGGCCAGCTTTCTGCCTCAAAATAGAGAGCAATTCTTCCATCAATTTTTCATAATATTTATAAAGCGTCTAATACTCTACTTTTTGATTACTTCACAATCTTTGAAGAAATTATACCCACAACACCTTTCTAAGGTAGGAAAATATTATTATCACCTTTTTTAGGTAGGGAAGCAAGGCACAAACAAAGTGAAGGCTATATTTTAAAGAGCTAGGCACATAAGAGGACAGGTGCCAAACTGGGTATTCAGAAACAGATAAGTAATACCAAAATCCCATCAGGCGTCTATCATCATTATTAAATGCCTAAATTCCTCTAAAATTCTGTCCCATAGACACTGTGCCACATGCCAATATACTACAAGCAGAAATGTATCCTTTTTTAGAAGGCAGCTTTCCCTAATTGATCTGATACTTTTCACTGCAAAATTGAGACAAACTCGTTTATCTGTTTTTAACTCCCTCTTAGCCCCCCCTCCCTGAGCACTTTAAATGTCACTATTTCCACAGGAACTGAAGGTGCATAGAATAGCATGTCCTGCACAGAAATATGATAATCTCTCTTCAATGTTTGGCAACTAGTATCTATTAATTAAGAATCCATCATTTGTACTCTGTAATTATATTTATTAAACCCTAACTCATATCCTAACTATAATTAGTTCCTGCTAATTAATTTTATCAAATCCCTCTAGATTCATATCTTAAGTAAATATTGAGTAGCCCTACACTAATTATTTCAATCAACGTGGAGTGCATTTCAAATGATTGTGAATAGTTTCTTTTAATTAAATTTAATATAAAATAAATGTTCTATATAATAAATTTGCAAATGTTAACATTTTAAGATAAAAGAGAATATGGCACTGATATAATGTAAAATACTCATGTACATATTACACCAGGTTAAATAAGGCAGCTCTAAGTCAAAATTACTACATAGGAAAACAAAAGAGTTTATATATATGAAATATATGAAGAAATATAGCTTAATACAATAATCGTGTACATTAAAAAGTTTTTCCATATCCCTTGAAACATGTAGGAATCCCTAGACTTTTAAAAAATCTAATTTAATTTAAAAAGTTGTCTGAAAGTGGGTAATGTTTATGGAAGTAAAGAATATGATAGTAGAACAGGAGCACACATTTGGATGAAGTGCAATGTTTTTGTCAGAATGACTGAGGGAAGCATCCGTACCCACCAATACTGAGAAACAACCTACTTGATGACCTTGCTATTGGTAATTCAACTTGATCTATGCATCAAATGAAATTATGGTGTTAATTTAGGTTGTTTAAAGCAAAATATTTGACAATCAGGTAGCAACAAGAAGTTAGCATTCAGCTCATAGCCATTTTGGACTCAGTGGGCGACCCTTGACTTTTAGCTGGAAGGTAATGTGTATCTTGTAGACTTCAAGCAATGTTAATTAAAATAAGAATGGAAATAACTTAAGTTTTTGTCTTGTTTTTTGTCTCCTGCTTTGGCTTCCTGGCAAAAAAATTAGTGACTAGGGGGAAAAATCTGTATTATTTTAAAGGGTGACAGTTCACTTTTACAGAAGTTGTAGCATTTGGTGACAACGGGAAAAGATATTTCAGCTCTTTAGCTGCAGTGGGTTAGTCTTGATTTCAACTAATGTGACACAGGTTAAGTGTACAAAGTAGCTTCCAACTGTGGATATTTGATTTTAATTTTCAAAGAATACAAACTAGCAAAAGTTAAATCCTAATCCAAGCAGGAATATGTGGCATTATGATTCAGACGTATTACACTACCTTATTTTAATCTTTCACTTCATAATTCACAGTATCACCTCCTAATTGACAGTATCACAGTCATTTGGCTGCAGAGATCATGACAACACTGCACAGGTTTCTTAAGTTTGCAAAGAACCTCATCTATGTGTTTCATTTTCTCTTATTTAAATTTTATTTTGTCCTGGGTTCAGCAGTAGCAGTCATTTTTTTCCTGTACGCACGCACACACATAAAGAAGATATAGCTATTCAATTTGTTTTGTGTCACTCTGTGTATTGGTATCAATGGCTTATTTTTCCTGTGCCATTTGATACCACCTTGCCACTCCAAAAATGCTCCTGGGAAAGCTTTACAGATATGTATAGGACAGAGAGACCATAAGTACAACTCATCCAATGACACATATTTTCACAGACTTCAGATTTCCTGAAGCTGCTTCTGTTTTGGGTTCAGTAACATGTGGTTGTATAAAATATTTATTTTCCAGAAAGATATGTAATCTTATTTTTGAAAGTATCAACAGATGGTGAGACCGCCTCCTCCCTCAGTAGTTTGTTCCAGTGGTTCATCATTTATGCCATATGCTTAGAATTAATGCCACATTTCCCATCTGATTTTGTCTAACTTCAGTAAAGCTACATTCATTTCCTTGCCAGTCGGTTGTTTACACATCTTCAGGCCTTTTGGGTAATTCAGGGAGAATCCATACTGTCCTTCACACTTGAAGCATCTGAGGAATGCCTGGTTGCCTGTAACCATTTTCTGTTCCAGCAAGCAAGCACTAGTCAACCTAGCATGAGTCAACAGCTTTGCTTTTATCAGTTTCACTAACCTCTGTTTGGATGGCTGTTTGACTTAATTGGTTATTTCTTTTGGATTTTTTAGATATTTATTTGTCCTTCTATTGCCTTCACCCTCCTAATGGTCATATTTATAATATCCCTCTTGCTTCAGTCATTCATCTCATACATGGGTTTGTCTCTCCCACGTTCATGTTTGTTCCAGTTTATCTATATTATGAAAGTCTTCACTTTGTGTTTGCATTGCATTCAATATGCAATGGAAAGAAATCAGGCTGCACAAAAGTACCTGAGAGATATTGACTGTTACTCATTCCTTCCCATCTACTTTACTGCTATATCCCCATTTTCTTTTTTGTTTTTTAAATTTTTTTCTCTCAGATTTAGATATGAATTCTTTGAATCTGCTATATGAATTCTATTTCATCTGCTAACTGAAGAGTTGATGGCAGTGGGGGCTGGAACTAGATGATCTTAAGGTCCTTTCCAACCCTAACTATTCTATGATTCTCTGATTCTATGAAAAACCCAAACCAACAACCGAAACCAGATGAAGACATAATAATTTAATTTTCCTGGGTTGGTGACAAACATTTGCAAAAGCTCAGTCTCTAGGCAGAAAACATTTGTTTTTCTTAATGGCTGGTCGAAACCCTTAGGATTTCTTCAGACACATGGTCCTTTTTCTTTCACTGATGTTAAATCTGGGAGCCTGCCCAAAAGTTGCCATCCTGAGGAAAAAGAAGTGGAGAAGGAAAATTGTGATCTGTATGAAAGGAAGTGTGAAAAAAATGACAGCAGTCTGGCTGGCAAAGCTACTGGTGACCAGCTCTTCTACACCCAAAGATTTTTCAGGTTTTTCACAGCCATTTTTTTATGAGTACTCCGATACAAGCGCATATGGACATCTTTTTTTCTTTGCTAGCCATCTCTGACACATAGCTGGCAATGTTGCCCACTGACTGCAGTACTATTTTAGGTCAGACTATCCTTTTAAGTAAGGAAGTCAAAGCATTTTGCATGAACATGCAGCTGGAAATGTTTCTTAAAATATTGTGTCTACAGTAGTGGCTGATCATTTTGTTATAAAAGTGTCATCAACCACTTTAAGCAGCTGTGGTATGCAATGCTTTTTTCTTTCACCAAAGACAGCCCTATTAAGACTCACTGTCAGTTTGAAACAAGAACTACTTTTTCTTGGTAGTTTTAGGACAGTATATTTTTTTTTCTCTAATTGATCCACCATCTTTTTTTAGCAATCAGATTACAAATTTCTGGCTTTATCTATTACAAAATTATTTTAACGTATATCAAATAATTGTCAAACGTAACATTATTGAAGGAGGAAAGCATATTGAATGGTAGTTCACATATACAAAGAAGATTCTGGAATTCCCCTGGCCTGACATAATTTAGAAAACTACCAGAATGATAGTGAATTTTACACAGAACCTCAAATTGTCTAAGGCTTGAGAAATGGGTGGGCTGTGATAAAGATATGTGTAGAAAAATGATGAATTTGCATAGATGGTATTTGCATATTTCCAAGGAGGGTGATAAATATGCAATTTAAGAATAATGCAAAAGTACTTTCTTGTTCACTTAAGTAATGTATTCATACTGGGTCCTCCACCTACATGCAAATGAGAGTATGGATGTATTCGTTGCAGAATCATTTGACAGTTCAGTGAAGTAGAGTCTTCTTTCATTCTTAAAGCAAAAATAGATGATTTTGATAGAACCATGCTGAAGCCTGAAGAACAAGAAGTCTGACTGATTGCTTATGGCTGAAGTGAAAATTGCACAGGGAAAAATTGTTGCTGACAGTTGCTTTTTATTTTTTCTAGCCTGCTGGATTACACATATCCTGGATTGTATAAGAAAAAACCTGGTCAGATCATGTCCTCACTGCACCTGAAATAGAATTTCAGTCATGTGCTACTATTTGAACTGATATGGTATAACCCATTACTCCTCTCCTCTTCTGGAAAGAAGAAAAAATTGCAGCATTAGTTAACACATGGCACAGCAGCTCTGACTAATACTATATTTAGCTTGCTGCTTGTCTCTTAATTGAAATTTCTGTTAAGCACATTTCCTTAGCTGTTTCTTGAGCCACCAGATATGCAGTGCAGCCCTTCTGGTAGCATCTGCCCATGTCACAGAAAACCCCATTTCTTTCTGTACTCCTACCTTTTAAATTACAGTGGGACTACAACAACTAAAAAGGATTAGTGAAGTGTTTCCTGCCTAGCAGTGAGCCTCTTCCTGACCTAATGTTCATAGACTTGGTTTCACCCTTGTCTCTCCCTATGCTCTGCTCATGGTAGGCTGCATATGGCGCAGATGGTTCTGTCATGCTATTACATGGCTATTTTCAACTTGTTTCTCAGAACAGATGTTCCCACTTGTCTTCTCTTTCATTTCTCTGCTGACACACTCTTTTTACAAACAGCAGTGTGCATTTCTGCAGTCCTGGTTTGTGGAGAAAATGAAAATCAATACCAGTAACAGTATTTTCCTGTCTGTAAGGGGGCAGGTGAGCTTTGTCTGTAAGGGGGCATGTGAGTCTGGTCTTGTTTTATTCTTTCACCACAAGCAACATGTTTCAGCTCTTCATTTGCCTAGGTTTGACCAACGTTTTTCATCGTATGGGACAGTATTTGGAAGTGCCAAGTGGTTTGTAATACAGACAATTATCTCCTTCAATGTGCTGTCTAGTGGTTGCTCCTTCTTTCTAACCACAAATGTAAATTCAACAGTATGCATTCTGGGATTAGCTCTAAAAAGAGAATCAGCCTAGTAATAAAATCTCATCTCTCGCCATCTGTCTCCTGAATATTTCTTTACAGTCCAAGTGCATTATATTTGAGGCCAAATGCTTCAGTGCTGGCATCAGTGGCCAGTTATGGGTAAGAAATCCCCCATGCACTGAAATACAGAAAGAAGGTGACATATGGACAAAATACACAAGGGATGGTAAGGTCTGGAGTTTTATTCCTAATGTGCTGGAAGTTGCTACCACTCCTGGACAATGGCATTGCTGATTAATAGCAGCATTGATGCATTTTGCACATTGATTTAGTCCTGTAGTCCTATAACTAGGAACAAGTGGGAAAAATAAGAACAAGTGGGAGAAAAAGTAAGGAAGGCAACAAAAGTAAACCGAACCTTACAGTGGATTAGATTCCAGAAACTCCTGAGAACAATTAATTAGAAGTGGACATGGACAAATTGATTTTCTTTCACTGAAGAGGGATGGAGAACATTCAGTTTCAAATCAGGCTTGTTGTTCCTAAATGGTGACAATGAGCAATGTATCACTTAGAAATGACATGACTGTACCTCCTATCTTGCTTGTTTGTTTGGGAGATATTGCTTTCCTCTGCTAGGGGATGCTGCTTTCTAACATATTGAGATTTAGAAGCTGGAGACTGGTCAGTTTTTGGTCATGTCAAGTCTTAGCATGTAGGAACATTCAAGCATACAAGAAAACTGTGAGGAATGAGTTAAATCAGAGACTCCACACGTAAATTACTGAATTAATCAATATATGCATCATTTGGGCATTTTCCCTCAAGAATAAAAATCCTGCTTCTAGTATTAAAAGCTTTTTGTGCTACAACCAAGGTGATTGTTATTGTAAACAAATGAAGTACAGCAGATAAACAGTGATTTTTTTAATGACATAGTGAATTTTGTACTATCATGAGAAAATATTCTGAGGAAAAAAAAGTAACACTTCTTACACACATGTTAGTTTATCTAAAAGCATGCAATGAAGTATTTCATAGTGTAAACAAGAGAAGGAACTCTAAGGAAGTCACAAAGGAGAGGACTGGTTTGCTCCACTTCAGATTATTAAAAGGGTTAAAATTTAACTATGTTTCCTGATGTTTTCCTTAGCTAATGCACAAAAAAGTCAGTCATCTACCCCTGGGGTGATTGAGGCATTCATTTGTCTTTTTTGATGGCCAGAGGAAATGACCTGCTTTTACTGTTAGATATCTAAAGTGAGATAAAATAAATCACAACTACATTTTTTTCCCTTCATTTGGGAGTTCCGTAGGCTAACAAACTTGGCCTGGTGGGTCAAAATTTCAAAAATTGTCAAACTAGGTGTGATTAATCTTTTAACTTAGACTTTCTAAAATTCTAACATCTAAACCTGACTCCTAGACAGTCAGAGGAGGAAGAGAAGCTTGTACAAAGAGCATATTAGTCTATACTGATGTTAGGTGACATGAATTATCCTTTAGAGGTGCTTGAATACATGGACTATATGGGCAGGCTCTTTACTGAGAAGTCTAATCCTTAGATGGCTAAAAATAGCAAAGATAAATCTTACTTATGTGGTTTCATTAATTATCTGTAGCCGCAGAGATTATTTCTGTGGTGGTCAAATGACATGGCAGGATACTTCAGAGTCTATTTGAGAGCCAGCAGGAGCTCAGTGAGAGCATATAAATAGGCTGTGCAGACATACTGAAGTTCTTATGAGCACAGAGGCCTATTGTAAAGATTGTTTGCTGGGGACTTGGCTGATTTACGGGATTTTGACAGCAGGTGCTCCTGCCCAATTGGAAGAGAACAAGAGGAAAAGAGGATCCTGGTAACTGCAGATTAAAGAGAGATTGCTCAGCTATTCTTTTTTTGCTGCTGCAAGAAGTTGGTCTTCCTTGTGTAGAATTTGGATGCTACTCCATTGAGTCTGGGAAAGATAAATCCTATCAAAAAAGAGCTTTGGGGCAGTTCATGGACGTGTTTTAGCACAGTGATTGTTGTATTTGGCCTAGTGGTAGTAAATATGAAATACTAAATCCCTGAAAAGGGGAAGTGGGACAGGAGGGCCAGAGAAAAAGTATTTTAGCATTAATACTGGCCACATTCACAGGCATTTCATGACTATAGACAAATCCTTGTGTTTTGTGTGTTTAGGTCAGCAACAAGTAAACACTTTTTGCACATACATTTTAAAATCTGCTTATAGTTTTGGGGATGCTTATGTACCTCTTATGTTCACGCTTAGGAATCCAGTGTCATTTATCATGATCCAGACTATGTCAGGCGTTAACACAGAGCTAGCAAATATCAAACAGGACTTATGGGAAAACTTGTGCCCTCCTGGTGTGGCAAATGTAAGTTGTATGCAGCACTACAGCATCTCATACAGCTCTGGACACCGATCTGTGAGCAAGTGCATTGATGTCCTAGTAACTAAGTAGGTTTCTAATGTTCTGCAGCTAACTCAATGGCTATTGTTCCCACTCAAGAATAGCATCTGCAAGCAATTGAGGCTCTTATTGTGGTAGAAGGCCTATAAATTGATGTGACCTCTTTTTGTAGAAGTAGAAATGCTGTTCTGTTGAAGGGTGCTAATAGCTTCCTACTCGTGGGTCACAGATACACTGACAATGGCAGACATTGCTAAAGGCTGTTGGTGTGTTAAGTATTCTGTTTCAAATGTAACCCAAGTGCTATGCAGCCCCTTTGAACAATAAAAGTCAGCTGTAGGCAGCAGGAGCACCTCCAGAGAAATAAACTCTGCCAGACACCACAGCAGCCAAAGCTAACTCAGGTTGGTAGTGTGCAGGCTACCCTTGGTTTTCAATGCATCGATTAAGATAACGGTTCCATATGCATTTTAGAGGAGAAAGCCGGGAGAAGGAGGTGAAAGTTGAGCTTTGTGCCTTCACTGCCTATGACTAGAACTGATGTGACTACACTTTTTTTTCACCCTTTGGACTTCCATCTTTACTAGGATTGAGCCACCCTCATGCAGCATTGAACCTGAGCTGGCAATCCTGTCTGGTCACAGGGATTGTTAATTCAACTAGGGGTCTATTATAATTGTTCAAGTCATTGTTTTTTAATATGAAAATCACTGCTGCTTGTTGTACATTGGTATTCCATGCAAGAAAAAGCCTAGCTATTGTTTGGCTCTTCTGTCTTGTATGAATTAGGATTTTCTCTAGATCCCTTATGGGCAAGCAAGACAATGCAGTGATCTTATTGTCTTTGCTGAGATAGAGGTGCAAAAGAAACCCACATAAATGGGAGGATTTCAGGATTCCTTACCCTGAAAAAATAAGACCACAAAATGATTTGACAATCATTTCCCTGATCAAAGGGTGCTTTTTTTTCACATGGGATTTACCAAGCAGAATCATGTGCACATTTGGAATAACTGCTGGTATTCATTGAGCCAGCTACACACTCACTAAACAGACAATCCAGCAGACATTGCAAATCTGACATATTCTAAAGCCATCAGATTTGTTGAATTTTAGGAGCAGAATACCTTGCATCAGCAGCCAAAAGCTCCCTATTTGCATATGTTCCCTAAATTTACAGTTTGCATGTGCATGTCAGGCTGTGAATTTTGCACATTCCTGGGGCTGGTGCTCCAACCAGCCTGCAAGATGTCAGGAAATCCTGGAGGAAATTTAGTTCAAGTTCCTCGAATTCCAGCCATACAAAAATTAGAGACAGAAAAGGAAAGACCAAGTGTCTGCTAATATTACCTTGACTTCAGGAACTGGATTTTTCATAACCTGTCATTCATTTGCACAAGGTTGCACCCTGTTCTACTACAGCTTTCTTGACAGAGAAACAATTTTGATACTACAGAAGTGACCACATAAGTTCAGTTACAATAATTGTCAGCTGGGAACTTTGCCCTCACAAACACAGTGCAATTTTTGTATACATCTGTCTAGGGACTACATTAGTCTGATTACAAACTGTTACTTATTTTGCAATACTGACAGAAAATGTACTTTTCAGAAGTTAGAAAATGCATATTAACCCCAATTCTAATAAAAAGATAACTTGCTTTGCTTTAACTATAAGCTAATTTTTTCCATCCTCCAAAAGCACATAACAAGTCTCACTTTTTTAATGCACTGGACGAACCCACAGTAGCTTTTTGGGATCTGATTTTTAGTTAATCACCCAAAACATCAGTTGTACCTATAGGATCTGTGTTCCCTTCCTGAAGCTGGCTCCAAAAGAGAGCTGCTTGCATGCTCCTTCCTCCTCCACCATTACAGTTCCTTCTGATGCTCTTTCTGCAGCTGTTATTGCCATGCTGATGTATCTATCACCACTGGGCATGTGGCACAGAGACAGCAACATGGGGCATAGTGAAAGCAGTAACAGCAGAAGCAGAAATAGCAATGGCAGTAGCTGCTGTAGTGACAGCAGATATAGCCTCACTGACAGCAGCTGAGAAAGAAAGGCTGTTTTCCCGACCTGCAAATGTGAGTTTAAATGTTTGCCTGCTTGACTTATAAATTACACAGTCTATAGATTCCAGACCATTCATGTTTTGGAATGTGCGAAGATGTCTGGGGACAAACCTCTGGTGAGCGTACTGTGGTTAAAAGCTCAGTTTTCCTTGAAAGCTTTCTAGAATTGGTTTTATGAATGTTGTGTATGTGTTTGCATCTTGGACTATGGAAATGGTCTAATAATATGCTCCAGGTTTAGACAGCAAGTTAGTCTTAGCAGGTAGCAAAAACACTTTACAATTATTTTCCAACACATGGTTTCTGAAAACTGAAAAACCCCATGCTTTCAGTCATATGTTACATGGCAAACACATAGAAAACTCAGATGGTTCAATTCTGCAAGCCGAGTGCTCTCAGCTGTGTTTAGTATCAAAACAGCCTTAGTATTTTACAGGTTTATGCTCCGGAAATGCAGATCATCATGCAAATGGACATATTATAGGTAATAAATATTCATCTCCCAAAGTCCCTCCTGTCTGTATGAGTGACTCTTGTTTTCCCATATCTCATCTTTTTGAAGGCTGGCCCCAGTGGTGCCTTCTGAGGTGTCCAGTTTTGCATCCTTGACTTTCATTGGCATTAATGAGGGTTACAGATATATGCTGATGGGAGAACAGCCTTTCAGATATCAGAGAGCAAGTTGCTGTTCAACACTGCCTTTAACCTAAGTAGTACACAGCAAAATACTGTCAAGTAAAGGGATAATTCCGGGTGATTCCCACGCTAGACACCCTGTGGGCTTTTACAGACACTGCAGATATGATTGCCAGACTTAGGAGCATTCACTCTTCAGGGTCAGAAATATATGCTCACACCACGGGATAAAACCAGTTTTTTTCATATGGTAAAACCTGTTTCTTCTTTTCTTCTTTCTGTTCCTGTGGGAGAAGCACCCTGAATTCCTTTCCAGTGTAGATTTGGCCAAATTTCATCCAATATTTTGTTCATTATTAAATGGTGAAGTAGCCCTGAAAGTCCCATCAGTTAGTGTTGTGGAGAAAGTGTAACTCTGCCTTACACAACAGTTTTATAGAGAAGTCTGCTCACTTCTCTAATATCTTAGACAGTAAAGGTCATATTAATCATATAGAATTTTAGATCTTTACAGCTTAGAAATTTACATCTGAGATAATCATCCACTTGTGCTTTCTTGTCACTTTGAAGAAACAAGCACTTTTTGGTACAACTCATCTCAAGATAGATCTCTAAAACAGCCCAGATGAATCATGCTGTAGAAATGCTAATTTCTCTCCACTAGCTATAAAAGGAACCTGGCTCATATGAGAATTAGGGTGGTTTCCATCATTTCCTGAAAGGGTTTTGGAACTGCGGGGAGTAAGCATTTTATCTTAGTGGAATGTAGCAGTGTAAAGAGCTCCAGTAATTTCTGGAGTATGAGTAGGAGCTGTTTGAGGAGGGAGTGCTTGGAGATGCACATAGAACAATTGTTACTAGGACTGGAGTATAGTTCTGTTTTCATACTCTGCAGGAAACACCTCAATCTGTGGATGAAACATATTTGCCTTGGCCTACTTGAGATGTCTTAGGGTATCCAGGACTTAGACACACAACTGGTACAGGCTGATGGTAGACTCTTGCCTGCCTGGTATGGCAGCTGGAGGCCAAGGAGGATACCCCAGAATATCTTAAGTGGCCATAAATGTCTTGGGACCTTATGCAATACAATCAGCAATCTAAGGAGTGATTCACCTCACTTATTTTCAGTTAGCTGACTTTCTCTCTAAGTACTGCTGATTTCATTGACCAGATTGTTGTTGGTTGTAAGGGGAATTAAAACATGCATGTGAAATATACGTGCACATGCAAGGTGTATTTTACATGTGCATGTGAAATTATGCAGTGAATTTGATTGGAACTTATGTCATGATTCCTTTGCCTAAATATTTCTGTCTATTGCCATTTGGGATGCTCTAAATTGAACTACTGGAATTCTAATTTCCTGTCAAAAAGGCTGTGTGTTTTTTTTGGAAGTCCTCTGCCTGCATTGTGTTTTATCTTAGACAACTGTGGGTATCAGAGATAGTGTTAGATATTGACAAAAATGAGTGAAGTCACATATTTTAAGCTGGAACTGAATCCTGGCTTAAGTGCCTTCTATTTTAGAAGGGATATTGAAAATTTGCAGATTGCAGAAGCTATTTGGTTTTGAATTAGAGAATACACTGATCTATTTTCAATTTATTTAGTTTATAAAACAATGACCAAAGATACATGTGACTACAAAGTAGAATGTTTTCAATAGATAGAAATTACCATGTACTTTGAAATAAAAACTGAAGATGCATGAGCAAATGAAGCAAACTAATTACAGTTTCATTTTAAAAATTAGGTAAGACTCTCTTGACTAGCTAAAGGAAAAAATTACAAAGGGAATTAAGAAAGCCTATGTTACTTGAACTCTTCAAATTAAAAAAGGTTACCTGTCCTAAAGTTACGATTTGATGGCAGCAAGTTTGTGAGCTCACTGGTAGGGTAACTGGGGAAAGTTAGATGGCATGCGGTAAGCTGGAGATTAGACTATCTGCCCTATTGATCTCTTCTGGCACTAAACACTACAAATTATGCTAAAACAAGAAGAGTCAGACATGAATTCAGCTGTGCTTGCTGGACATAAATATTTTTTTTTTCATCAGAATATGGATTGACTTGGGTAGTCTCTGTATCACACCCTTCTTCCTTCTTTCCATTAATTTTGAGAAAATTGCAAAATTCTCGAAAGTATTTGTTGTTTGCAGTTACTTCTATACTACACAGTCACATCTGTATTTGCTGTTAACTTTCTTCAAACCCTTCTTGTTGTCTTCTGTACCTTTTTTTTTGTTTATTCACCTGTTGCACATTATCCAGCTCCCAAAGCTCAGACTGTCTGGACAGATAAAGCCTTCATGCTAGTGCTTTATTTCTAATGCAGTGAGGCATTGATTTTTTTTTTTTTTTTAACTGAACTTTCTTCCATTAATAATAGTAATTCAATTCTTTTCTTTCAAACACAGTAATTCCTCAGCAAATTGGAAAGTGAGGATGAAGATTATTCACAATTGATTGATGATGAAATCGTCTATGTGTCAGTCAGCTGCAGTAATGAGTGTAGAAAAAGAACCTCCATTAGCAGATGAAATATGCAGCTTTGCTTCTGTTCTCAGACTGTTAATTTCTTATTCAATGATGCTAATGTAAAGTTATGTTACATTTCTTTAAAATGTTTATCTTGCTTCCAAGACTTTATATTTAACTGCCTCAGACTATATTTATTACTACAGCAGCATAAGAAAATGCAAGGTCCTCCTTATCTGAGGTATTAAGGGTAAGTTTATATTGCCTTTTTGGTACCTTTGTATATTCTCATATGAGTCTTAGTCTCCACTCCTGTCCTGGGTTCAGCAGTAGCAGTCATTTTCCTCCTTCTCAGTAGCTGGTGCAGTGCTGTGTTTCTGACTTTCGGTCTGGGAACACTGCTCATAACACCGATGTTTTTAGCTACTGCTTAGAATGTTTACACTGACCAAGGACTTTTTGAGCCTCATGATCTGCCCGGGGAGGAGGGGAAGCCGGGAGGAAGCAGAGACAGGACGCCTGACCCAAATTAGCCAAAGAGGTATTCCATACCACAGCACGTCATGCCCAGTATGTAAAATTGGTAGTTACGCAGAAGGGCTAGCTCCCTGCTCTGTTCGGAGGGTAGCGAGCGATTGTATTCTCTTCCCTTGTTATTTCCCTTATCATTATTATTATTGGTGGTAGCAGCAGTGATTTGTGTTAT
>WYDI02012310.1:0-30804 GCA_009867235.2 Psittacus erithacus
CAAGCTGCTCTAGTGGAAGGTGTCCCTGCCCGTGGCAGGGGTTGGAGCTGGAGGAGCTTTAAGGTCCCTTCCAACCCGAAGCATTCCATGATTCTATGAAGATGGTTCACAAATGCAGCACTGGAACAATTACACTTTCCAACACACAGATGGAGAGAAGGGTGCTACTTTTTCTTCTTCAAGCTCCTCAGAAACCCTAAGATGAAGATGGTATTATCTCTTCCTAAAGAGACACTCATATTCAGTTACTCACAGATTAATTTCATTTGTTTGTATAATAATCTCCTTTAAAACACTCTTTTCTGGCCCTACAAACACATGTCTCCTTGCACGGCCAAGTAAGGAAAACTATTTTATGTGTAATATGTAACCCCAGCTCACTCTCTTATCCTGCACTCAGAAGTACTCTCATACCACACTGCAGCACTGGAGAAAGTTACTTGGATTTTTTGAGAACTAATAACAACTGACTGTGGAAATGCCTTGAGAAGTGGATTGTGTGGTGCGATGTGTGCTTGGAACATGAGTTTTCAAAACTTCTTCATTTTTAAAAGCATAAAAGACATTCCTGTCTTCATAACAGTCATCACTTGTGAGCAATATTCTCATTGTACCTTCTGTACTTCAAGCCAGTATCCAGAAAACAAGTTTGAAAGAATCCCTAGGAAAGCTAGGGGGAAAAAAAAGCCCTCAAACCCCAAACCAAGAAGAATGCATGGCATTACCACATCCCTGTGACACACAGGTTTCATCAATACTGAATTATCACATACCAAAGTTTCCAACAGCTAATCTCTGACAGTCCCTTCCCACACCCTTTGTTTCTCTTTTGTTCATTTAAAAAGCAACTGAGGGGCACAGTCACCTCAGCAAGGCAGCCCATAGCCATGCCATCACTCTTACCCTAAGGTTCTGAACGCCGACGGGTCCAGATGCACTGGTTTTCTGTCCCGGTTGAAGCCCAGCTGCGGTCTCCAGGGCCTGCCATCATTGTTGGTTTTTTCCCAGTCTCCTGGCTTCAGAACTGGAGCAGGTTTCCTTAATAGGAAAAATACATCCATAAACACTTTGCAGAGCAAACACTAGGATTAAGAGATAGAAATGGAACTATGTGAAAACTGACCACTGACACTTACTTTGCACCCGGTAACACTGTAGCCTTGAAAACAAAGTTTTCATCAAACTGTGGATCTTTGAAAGAGATGCTGGAAGAAAATAATTGAGGATTAGGTTTACCTGACAGCAAATCAAGATGAAAAAGTAACTGCTGCTTAGTTAACAGTGATGCACTCAACAGAAAAGTAAAGATTCAAGAATCCACAACTTAAATGGCAAAACGCCTTTCTTGCACATAGATGCACCAACTATATTGGACTTGGATTACTCTGGACTCTCAATTATTTTCCCTAGGATGACTTTTTCCTCCCCTGACTCAATAGCCAGTCCAAAAGGAAGTTTCATGTCTAGAAAACAGTCCTATGCATGGTAATGAAATTATTTTCTGTGGACATTGAGGACAAATCCTCTAGTCAAAGCACTGATTGTACCTGAAGTTCAAAGGCTGCCAAAGGACAGAGAGGAAGGGTATCAGCTTCCATGAAGCCTAGTCAAGTGTACAAAACTGAGGAGTGGGATTTCCTGGGATGAGAAGGTTTTATCCTGAAAGGCAGCTTTGCAGTTGCATGCAGTTTCCATGGAGGGATATACACCTATTTTCAGTGACTCCCACAGGATATACCCCTATTTTCAGTAATAGCTCACAGACCCTGCATTTTGAGCTATCTAGTATTAGACAAACTGAACAGTAATAGAGCAAAAAGCCACCAAAAGCTTGATTTCTGCTAGTATAATGCATTATACAGCAGCTTGGGTTTGCCCTAGGAAAATTCATCCACACTCCTACCAATTCCAATCTCCAATATCAAAGTCTCAGGTAGGTCCCACCAGGGACATGTGTGAAGTACACAGCATCAACCTACTCCCTGTTCTCTTACTATGTACCATTTGATGTAGAAGGATGCCTGAAACGCCAAGGAAGACAAAAGCAAAGAGCCAAGCAGAATAACTTCCCTCTTCCAGCTGGGTTTCAGCATAGAGAATGAATGAGACTCAAAGGAAAGAGAATAATGGTCCCTTGGAAAACTCGCCCAAATTTGCAAGATCTGAAGAGCAGAACCATGACTGCTCATGCTATCTCTAAAGACAAGAAGAAAAACCCTTGCAATAGAGAAATGGACAGAGCATAAACTAATTCAGACCTCCTGACAACAGCAGATGGAAAGCCAAAGCCCACCTTTAACTCATCACTCCAAGTAACTAAATCCCCATTTAGGAACATCCTTTCTCCAATACCCTGACAAGCCACAACTTAGCATTTCCTACTGCTTGTAGATAACTGTTTTAATTGAATCAGGTTATGCCTCTGTGGAGGAAAAACTTACAGAGAGGGATCACAAGTGATATTCAGTGCCTTAAGTACCTTCTGTGGCTCAAGAAATGAGAGGTTCTAGGCTCAAGCCTTACATCCCGTCACATTGTGCCAAATGAAGCGAGGAGGACACACAACACACTAAATCCACAGAAATTTGCTGTCAAGTGCAAGAGTAATTAAAATCTTCTGTAACCACAAGAGATTTACCCTTGGAAACTCTGTCTTGTTTTTTATTCAGCATGAAGTTTCTTATTACCCTCCCAAACATCACACTCTGCCAAAGTTAGCATTACTCCTTTACTTCTTAAAGGCATGAAGTGTGTATTCTCAGGGATTCTCTGGGAATTGCTATGAATAAAAATGGATGCAAATCCAAGAGGCAAAACTCAAGAGCTGGAGGGCTTTTGATCAATCCCAGTTCTGTGTGAGGCTTGCTCTCATGAACGGTTGAGTTTTTTCATTTAAAGGGCTTGATACAGCCTATCAAGATCTGTAGGTGCTGCTCTTTGCTTGCCAAAGAGCCAGAAGTCCCAACAGAGAGTGAGCAGAACAGCACCAGGAGAGATGAGGTATTTCTGAAGGGATGAAGCATATGGGTTTGATGCACTGGGAAACAGCAGTATTGGGCATCCCTGCAGGGCACACACTGCGCACTCTGCTCACCCACCTGAACCCAAGCCCGCTGGTTACCACACAGTACCTTGGACTCGATCCTCACAGAAAACCAGAAATTGTTCAAGTAAAAGCTTCAAGTTCATGATGAGATGGACTCTGATGCAAATCCAACACCACAAAACACTGAATGAAATGAGTTTGATTGCTGTATTTTGTACATCACTGCATTAAACCCCAGAGTTTCCTCACCTGACTGCAGAATTCAGGGTAAGATCACGCAGCATTGGAACAGGAGACTCCACCGTCCTGGGGAAGAGAAAAAAACTCTGTCAAAGCACCACATAACATATTCCTTACCATTTGCTCCACCTTCTCTGTTGCTACCTCCCTGTTCCTCTGCCAACTAAGACTGTGACACACAAAAGGGGTTTCAAAATTAACTTGCCTTTCCGCTAAATTAAATACTCCCATAAGCAATGGAATTGCATAATCCTTATTTCTTAATGCTATTACTTTTGCAGCTGATCTGAGTGTATTCTCTAGTGTCTAATGGTGGGTTCACAACCTTCCCAGTGCCCAGCAGCCTGATTACAAGCCTCAGTCCTACTCTGAACCTTGGAAACCTCCCTGTGCTGGCAGGGTCTGATTGCAACAAGTCAAGAGGGCAGCAGAAGACCAGAGAGACAGACATGTGCAGACACCATGAAGATACAAACCTGCTTCACCAGGAATTAAAAAGCTTTGAAATGAAATAAAAAATATTTTATGTAGATAGATATAGATATATAAATCATTTTAGCAGCTGTTTTTCCACAGCACTTGAAATCTCCTTTCTAACTGAGATTTCATAGGCTGACATACAGCTGCATAGAATCCCAGACTGGTTTGTGTTGGAAGAGACCTTAAGGAGCATCTAGGTCTAAGCCGCTGCCACAGGCAGGGACACCTTCCACTAGAGCAGGTTACTCCAAGCCCCATCCAAGCTGGCCTTGAACACTGGCAGGGACGGAACATTCACAACCTCCTTTTCTTCTTCCTGCATCACTATTTCCTCCAAGACCAGCTCTGACTTGCTCATATTCCTTGCCAGCCACGCCAGGAATAGAGAAATGAGTATTAGTGTGACCTAGGATCCATTTGCTGTCCAACAGAATCAGAGTGTTTGTGCATTTAATGCAAATGAGTTACTGAACACCTGCCTGTGCCTCTAGGCGAGGTTAGATAAATGAATGCATATCCTGCAGGGCAGAGATGGCACTGATAACTTCCCAAACTAAATGCATTATCTAGAAAACAAAAAGTATTAGCATTTTTTGTATGTGTAGCTGGAGCAGCCCTGAATTTAGTGCTACGGCCTAAATGGAAACCAGAAAAGTATATCTAATATCTCTATCTGGATTTTTCTCTAATACAATTAAGATTAGCATATAAAAAGCAGAGTTGTTGGGTTTTTTAAACAGCACACACTATTGGAAATTACATTAGACTGCATTAAATTAACACTCATACAAAGCACAGAGGCCAAAACACCATGACCTTACTGAACGAGGCCACTGATCGCTGCTACTTTTATTATAAAGGCCCCGTTCACCTATTCAAGTTCAAACATCACTAAATACATAGAAATCAGATGACAAACAAGGCAGATTCATCAGCAATTAAACACACACATCAGAGCACTTTAAAGATTTCTGATGCTGCTTTCAAAGCCTAGCTCCAAAATAAAAGAAGAATAGGATCACAGAATGAAGCTTTACTTGCTTGGGTTTTTATACATGCTGATGATAAGACACACGCACTACTATGAAACCTGGTGGGAAAAGTGTGTTTACCCTCAGAATTAAACACACTGCCTTGTCAGGAGTTTTGGGTTCTTGTTGTGGGCACAAAGACATTCATTAAGTGCAGAGATAACTGAAGGCTATGCCCTTTAGCATCAAACAGCCCATTCCAAAAGCCATACTCACTGGTCTGGAAGAACAGCATTTTCATTCAGAGTAAGCTTGCCCTGGATCCCATGGCACAGCTCTGGGGGAATATCCACTGGCTATGGAAGAAATAATTCTTCAGCTAGAGCACCTTCTTAGCCCTCCAACCCTCACCACTTCCACAATCCCTTCAGGACAAGCACAACCTACCTCTGTGTTTTTGGTCTTGTACTGTTCCACAATAAAGTCACAAAGTGGATGGTGTTTTCCAACAAAGAGAACATCACCACCAAGGCTGTTTCTTCTGTCTAGAGAAGATGAAGAGAATGGGATAAGAGTTCCGAGCAAAGACAGAAGGAAGGAGCACAGCAGACCAGCATACCTGCTGACATCTCCACTAAGGGAAAGCTTCATTGCAATTTAGGAGAAAGCTTTGAGCATTCCTTCAGTGTGTCTCTGTCCATAACAGGATGCCTCCAGTCACAAGAGTAGCTGTCAGACAGTAAAACACTGGGAATCTTGTGTTCAATGGCAAGAATGTTGAATTTAGGATAATGCTGAAGATACAGAGAGGCTTGTGTACAATAAAACCAAACACTCCAAAGACCCCCAAACCTCCCAAGCAGTTTACAGGAACCAGTTATTATTTTTGTACAGTGGAGAAAGTAACACATAGTATTTGCCTATAGAAGCTGAACACAGAGCTTCCAATCCCGTAACTGGACAGAGTCAGCCTGCTGGTCAGAACAGCCAGGGCACCTACCAAGTGGTACTATCAACCCTAACCATGGAAAGAGTTAATGCTTTTGACAGCAACACGCTCATCTAACAAGTACTGTGACAGTGTACACTGGTAGAAGCTTCCCAAACAATTAAGCTTCCATCTAATTTTCAGCCTAAATCTTATGTGGATCTACTTGAATAAAAGAAAAATAAAAGCCACAAAACCAAACCCATCGAGGACCATTCTAACCGATCCATGAAGAAGAGGCTACAGCCTGCTGTAATTCGGTCCATTCAAACTTCTGCTATAACTTCCTCATAGAAACATGGAATGGTTCAGGTTGGAAGGGGCCTTAAAGCTGATCCAGTTCCAACCCCTGCCACAGGCAGGGACACCTTCCACTAGAGCAGCTTGCTCCAAGCTCCACCCTTGAACACTTCCAAATTCATACTTCATTCAGGGTGAAAGGCAGCAGTAATAACGAGCTGTAACACAATGTCCCAGTTCTTACTTTCTTCAGGGGTGAGGTCAGGGTACACCTCTTCCAGGGCAGCTCTGAGGCGTCGCTCATCGACAAATGGCAATAATGCAACACCTAAAAACCAAAGCAGTATTTTCTCACAGTTCTTGAGCAAAAAATAAGAGATACCAGCATGGAAAGCTCCAATAGCATCTTCGCCCAAGGAAGAACTTCTGCACCAGTCACAGGAAAGAAACCCCTACATTTACAGAGGTTGTGACCCTACAGGCTGTTAAGAGAAAAACAGTTCAGTGGTACTGGAGGTTGGAAAGGGAGGTTTGTCCCCAAGCACCCCTTGATCCTCCTCCTCCCTTCCTGAGTAGCCACTAGGAAGCAGCCCCCTGTACCCACACACACCTTGTTCAGGAGCAAGAGGAGCTCAGTAGGACAGTCCCATGTGCTACAGATACTCCCCTCCCAGAGCTCAATGCTGCTTTATTCTAATTCATTTATTAAAAGACCACAATGGAATAAATCACTCCAAGTTCAGTGGTGAGGTGATACAGATTCCACCCATCAGGGACTATTCATGCCAGGTATTCATTTCACTCTGAGATAACATGAAGGCTCCCCTCAGGATACAGATCCCTCACTACACAGCACATCTCAGAGCCGACTCAATCACACTGGATGAGGCTGGAGAACTGCCTTCCCTTGCATGCTCCAGGATTTGTTTTCTTCTGTAATAAAATCCAAAAAAGCACCAAGAAACTTAGTATGAAAATTCCTCAAAAGATTCACTTCTGTCACCCTTATTATTGGCTGGAATCTGAAGTAGTTATATTAGTTTTTATTTTATTTCCCTTATCATGAACACTTGGAGCTTTTCCTGACCAGGATGGCAGCCAAGGCTCTCTACTCAACTGATATGCATGACAGCTTCATATTTGTGCCTGTATCAGCAGGCAGATCTCATGCTGTTGTCATCACTCTAAGGTACAGCACTCAGGCTTAAGGTCGCCAATCTAAAACTTGGTCTGTCTGGAACACTTTTGTTTCAGAAGTTAGGTGTTGATGGGGCTTTATTAAAACAAATACTCTTGCACTAGAGATGAAGGAAAGGGGGCAACTTAAACTGGCAAATTGTAATTACCCCAAGTAACCCTCTCCTCACAAAACCAGTTTGGAACCATAAATAATATGTTAAATATGTCAGAAGTTTAACTAAATCAGAATTGTATTTAGCCCACTGTAACCCAGCGAGAAGCAGAGCTTTCAGCCTGCTGCTGCCAGCCTCACCACCCCCTGCTTGTGAAGTATGAGGATAATCTTCCGGCAGACTGACTACTCCTTTATCACAGATAGCACCAGACTCCAGCTGGAACATAACTACTTGTGAAGGAAAACAGTGATAAACCTCTCCTGGAAAACAAACAATCTGTTTTCACCTTCACACCACACTTGTTGTGGAATGACACCGAAACAGGAAGTGTTCATAACCCAGGAAACTGCAAAAAGATCGATGCTGAGCTTTCAGAAGCATGACCACATCTCTAAACTGAAGTTCTTCAAACATTTCGTTAAGAGGACAAGGTATAGTAGGTGCTTTTAAACTGAGAGAGTCTGTACTTCCAGCTTGGAAAATATTTGTTTCACAACTGCCTCTTAAGCATGAGAATTCCAGATGTTAATTCAGACAAAGAGTTTATAATGCTACTCAGCTTTCAACAAATGAAAAGTAATGCCACAGGCTGCTGAAAGCATGTGTGAGCTACTTAAAGCATTACTGCTTTAGACTATAGATTTGATAACTGGACAAAAGGACCAAGGAAAGCTGCCAGAATTACTGCAGGGTTAAGAAAGAGCTTCAAGTTACAGAGGGAAAATCTGGTATGCCACACATCTAGTAATACCTGGGTATATTCTCTTTGATTATAGAACACTGTCCCAAGCCAGATACTGTGCGCCTGACTGGCCATCTCAAAACACAGGTGAGTTGCCATGGGGGTTCATAGAACCACTGATGTCAGCAGGAACCTGTGGAGATCATCTAGTCCAACCCCCCTGCTCCAGTATGGCCATGAGCTGCTCAGGTTGCCCAGGACCATGTCCAGCCAGAACTGGAGTATCTCCAAGGACAGAGAATCCACAACCTCCGCAGGACACCTGTTCTAGGGTCTCACCACCCTCAGGGTAAAGTTGTGCTTTCTTATGCTCAGATGCCCAAATAATGATTTATACCTACAACTGAGCTGTTACACTCTTGGCTGAATAGTGTAACCGCATATATTTATGTATAATAGTAATATAATACATAATAGTGTAACCAGCCACGTATATTTGTCAGACCTCTAAAATTAATACTCTCTAAAGAAAGCAGAAGCTGCATTAAAGCACTGCAACTGCTTTTTCATTTTTTGGATGCATCCAAATATTTCTACATTCCCCAAAGCATTTCGCACAAGGTATTAATGAGCCACTGATTGAACAGGACAAGATCCATTCATTAAATGCAAAGGAGACAAAAGACAATTACACAGTAAGGCTGATAAAAATAGCAACATGATTAATCTAGTTCAGGGCACACTGACGAATCTGGAATGACTGCTGAATTACTAATAATCACTGCAATCCTAAATCACTTACTGAACCAGCATTTCTTCTTCATACTAATTTCTCTTCCAAAATACACCTGCTGCAAAGTGCATCTCCCCCACACCAAAGAACATAAGTTCTTTCTGTGACTTAGTGCATCATTGTCTCACCAAGATAATTCTCCATCTTCTTCCTATTTTTGCATAGATTGAGATTAAGGCCAGTACAGTATAGCTGAAGACATAAAAAGTTGGAAATTTACCTTGCCAAGCGTATTTCTTCCCATTTAAATCGATAGCAAAGTCTTCAGGGTAGAAATCAATTATGCTTGATTCCTGTATTTGAGAAAGTAAATGAGAAAATCATTAAAGCCAATTATGGGATTGATTCAGAATGCTACCAGTACTGCACTTCACACAAGGCGGGCAACCCACAGCTGAGGGGAACACAAAGAACTTTGACTAACAGAAGCATCTTTTATTAGAGGCCACTGAAACACAAAGTGTGATGGGACACTTCCACTACTCAAAGACTATCAAAACAAGAAATAGAACAGGATGGAATAATTGCAGATACCTGGGTTAAGGTATTAATTCTCACTAATTTTTCCCACTGAAACATCTGAATTCAGAGAATTCCTTTTAAGGATCTTTGAAGAACCTCTGCAATGTACCGAACCCTCCCTCCTGGTCTCCATTACTTTTCTGTCTGAAGAAGCAGCAGCAAGTCATGCTCACACACTGCAAGACAATACAACCTTATAGAGAGAGATACAACATGGATTCTTACAGGATCTGTCATGAGCTTCCTCCACGTTGGTGGCAGAAAATTCCCACTTGCAGCTGGAAACACTCCCATAAGTTGCTCAAGGGGCTTAAACTGTTGGAATGAAACAAGCAGATGTAGGACACCTGTAATGAGCCGTTAAGTCATGAAGAAAGGAAGGAAGGTGTCCTACCGGCTTGGAGCCTTTCTCAAAATCTGAAGGCATGTCTGCAATACCCTCGAAGTCAGAAGCAAAGGGAGCATAGTGGAAAGGGTAATACCAGTTCCAGGAGGCACAGCCCTAGGACAGAGAAACATAACCAGGCAAATCAGAGAAGTACTAAATAAATCAATCACATAGCCCAGTAACTAAAGTTGACAATGTTTGCCCAGCATCAACCAGGAGAAAGAGGAGTCCCCAGGGTTAGAAAAGAAAGAGCTCTTGCCTTTAAGGGTACTCTGGACTTCAGGATGGGACTTAACTGTTCATAGCCAGGCTAGAGTAAGTGAGTTCACAGGACAGGGAGTGGAAACCTCGGGTACTTCCTCAGCAGCACAGAGCAGCAGATAGACTTCTATGCCAGAGTACTCTTGCTATGTGCTAGGTCTGAGTCACTAAGGGAGACAGCCAAAGAGACAGGACCTGGCACCAGAACGACACAGAAGACCTTACAGCAGCGTCCTGACCTCAGCTTCAGGACACTGATGTATCTCATGCCTTTTTCCTCCCCCTTGAGATAAATCACATGAGCACATGCACAAAGTCCAGTACAAAAAAGCATGAAAGTTTCTTGCAAAGAGTAGGAAATCATGGTCTGCACACTCAGTTATCCAGCCCCGGGGCTACACTCAGGAGTCTGTAACAACTGGATACGATTTCAATTTGTGTTTAGTTGCCACCACGTCTGGAACAGGGAAATGAAAAAGAAGGAATTTCCAGGTTCTCTGCAACTGTGTAAGCAGCAGGATCATGCCAGGCAGAGCCACTAGAGCTCTCAGCAGGAACAGGGAAGTATTTACCTGGCAGCACACAATCTGCAGTACTGTTTTCCAATGTGAAATCCCACTGCTAACTTGGGAATATGGGGACAGAGAACCCTGCCATGATACACTCCACAAGGTGTGCAAATGTGAACAAGTTTTGCTGCAGGCTGAAAAGTACCCTGGCTTTAACTGTTACTCTTCTACTCAGTACCAGCACTAATACACACTTGGAGTAACATTTTGGTTTTCCCTTCTTAATCATCTGTCTTGAGTACTAGGAACTCTAAAGTGCATCACTTCAAAGAGGCAAAATAAGCCTCAAAAAGGAGAAAATAAACTCACCACACACCAGAACACAATGCACTCTGTAAAAGAAACGTGGCTCTAGAAGGTCGAAGTCAAGTTTTCACCTCCTCAGCTATTTTTCTTAGCAGCACCACTTGAAACAAAAGCTACTATTTCGACTTCCAATTCTGAATAAGTAAATGTCAACGAGGCTTTTCCAGCAATTTTGGGTATAAAATTACAGAGACTGTAATTATTAGATGCAACGCTTCAGATGGCTGCAGTGTATTTCAACAGCCAGGTGGGTGCTTCCTTCCTTTCTTGATCTATTTTTTCATCTCCAAACAGGTGTCCCCACTGGTGAAACATGTTCTGCATTATTAATTTTGGTAAGAATAGAAGCAGCAATCATATGGATTCTGTCACAAATCTCATGGACAATGAGCAGGAGTTACTGGAAGCAATTCTTATTGTAGGAAAAAGAAAAAACCTAAACCCTCAAGCAAACCTATTCTGACATTCCCCAACAGAAGTCCAATAGCTTCCTAATCTGACTCTCATATGGGCAGAAAGAGGTTTGACTGCTGCTCCATTCCAGTACCATGTACAGTAGGTCACACAGCTCTGTTACACAAGTACAAGCAGCCACACGTGCAAGTACTTCATTGCTGCACTGGTTTAAATCTGCAGTGTAATTTTGCAAGGTCTAGAGAGCGACTTCTGGAGCAATCTGAGCCTGAAGCACACCAGCAAAAACAAAGCCCTAAACATCTGTGTGCTGTTACCAAGGTTTCCTTTGGGACACTTCTAAACCAGAAGATATTTTCTGTACAGCCACTCTTCCTTGAGGTCTTAGTGGTGCTCCTCAATTTCCCTGAGAGCACCGTGGTCCTGCCTGAAGCCCTTGTCAGCCTCACCGATTCATTTTCTCTGCAGCTGCAATGACCCACCCCTCCTACAGGCACCAGCCATGGCAGCCACAACAGCTACAGACTCAGAAGGATCAGGAGTCACCTACATTCATCTCAACACTAAATTGGTTTTAGCAGCTGAGCAAGTCAGTGCTGCCCAGGACATGCCCACATTGTTTTCAGTTTGGTATCGGTCTGTCTATGCATTTAAAGCCACAGATCTCAGCAGTGCACATGCAAATGCAGCTCTGGTTAGAACAGCTGTTAAGAGCACACAATGATGTCTGCACAAGGCCATGGCTGCTGAGCACAAAGCACCCCTCATGCACACTTCTCTGAATAGAACAAACTTTACATATTCAAGTAAGTACAAATGTTTTGGTCACCTTATAAATATTATCACACATTTCTTTGAATAAAACAAACTTAACTTCGCAGTCTTCAAGTGAGTATAAATATTTTGGTCACTTGTAAATATTATCTTGGTTTTGCCGTATATTCCCTTCCTCCAAGCCCTTCAGTTTCCCTATAATCCAGACTGTCCTTTGCAGTGAGCCTGTCCCATCACTGACACTTCTCCAGCAGACGCTTACAGCTAAGCTGAAAATCGATTTACACACTTTGGAGATATATGAGCACGTATGGAGGCCTAGGACTATATCCTGCCATGGTTTGCAGGAACACAGTTTGCTTTCAGCAGCCCCTGATTGTGCAAGATCATGGGAATTTCCACCTATAAAGGTGTCCAGGTGACATTTGTCCTTTGCAAAAGGAGCTGCTCATGGATGCGGGGAGCTGAGCTCTTCACAGAGCAACAGCAGCAGACCTGCAAACCTTAAACTCCATGATTTTCATCCACCATAACATGCAAGTCAAAGCCAAACTCAGCTAATAAATACAGTGGAAGCGAAGGGAACACACTCCCTTTGTGTTCCAAGAGGGAAAGCGAATAAAAAGCCAAACACAAAAGCCCCAGGAGTACACATTAAAACAAACTAACTTCATGACTGCATAGTCTTTCGACACGGCATAGGGGATGTTTGCCTTGCTCCAAGTTGGGCAAGCACAAGCTCCCTATAGAAAAGATGTGGTTTTATCAAGAGGGCACTGCATTCAAGCCATAAAGCCTTGCCCAGGCAGATGAACTTCCCTAGTCTGAGCACATTCTGTTCCCAGGTCACACACCAATATAACTTATTCTGTCTTCAGGGCACGAAGCTGGTTATTAACCACTGATGCCACAACCCCCCATATGTGTGTGTAATCTCTCACCAATCTGACATCTCAATTATCAAAAGATTTAAATCAGACAGAGATTACTTCAATCGCAACGCACTTCACGGAACATCATTACAACCCAGGGAGGAGACTGACAACTCTGTTCCTTTCAAATTCTTTCTGGTGTTTCACAGGCTTTGTCCTTTGTTCACTCATTCAATCATCTGCAATTTCACTATGCATGGCTATGTATGGCAAAGGAAAAATGCACATCAGGCCTTAATAAACCAACAAGCAGCGTTACTGTATGGGAGAAACAAAAACTGCATTCACATCTGGAGTGCCAAATGGAATGGGCACCCACTTCTCTTACAGCCTCAAAAAGAGCTCTGCTTTTCAGACACAAGCAATGGGCAGTGATTGTTTCCTGAAAAGAAACAGGGAGCAGACACAACAGCAACGTGAACTTCCTGAGAAGCAGTTTGGTGGTACCTGATAGTAGTATCTGAGGACCCAGCACAGCCCCTCCACGTAGGACTGTACAACCTTGCGCCGAAATTTCTCATCAGATGCATCAACATCGAATTTGTTCTTATAGTAGCGCTGCTTCCAACCAGTTTCCCACAACCTGCACAACACGCACACAGATGTCAGTACCTGTCAGTATATGTACATTCACATACCTGAATTGAAATAGAAGCCAAAGTCACTGGCACTTTCAATTCCCATCTTTAGACAATTTAAACAAAAGCACAAAACAGCAAGAGAGTGAAATTCGATGGTTGGCATCACAGAAAATCCAGACGAAATTCCAAAGGTACCATCCTCATAAACACATCTTCAAAGCACTTCTAAAGAGCAGGGATGATTTTCAAACCTGTGCCTGGTGCTGCTGGGATTTTTCACAACAGTATTATTCCTACACAGTAATTTCATTTTTCCCATCAGGAACACCTTACCAAACCTGCCATCTGAACTTGGTTCTTTAAACCACTACAGAGAGAACAAACTCTTCCCCTTCTTTGTTTGGTTTAATCTACCCTAGGCCAAAATCCTTATCTTACTGGAGTACCTTCTCACATCAAGCTCATTCCTGTGTTCCTAATGCTCCTCTCAAGCAGAGAAGTGATAGTTTCCCTGCTACTCAAAGTAAAAAGCAAGCAAATAAATAATAAGCAGCAGCTTGATTTCTATCCTCTACTGCTGTTCAGATGAGCTGTGAGTACCAGAGGAGTTATCTGCAACTTGGGAATCCTGCCCTTGCTGACTCACATCACACAAGATCCCTTTTACACACAGATTTTCAGTCTTTCTTGCCAGAGATGGATACTGGAGTTCAAGGAGCAATCTTGGGCACCACTGATCCTTACTTCCCACAGCTCCCCCTTATGTCTGTCTACAGACAGGGGAATCGCTGCCTACAGCCTCAGAGCTTTTCTTTCTTGGACATTTTGTCTGCTCACTGTGTCTGCTGTGTTCCCTGTAAATCAGCAGGAGACATGACACCTTCGAGAGAACAATTGTGCCCCAAGCAAGACACATCAATATGCACATAAACCTGCAAGCTGTTAGTCCAAACAGGCACAACTTAAATCTTCCAGTTCAGTTCAGAGACTGCCATCTAAAAAGGTAGGTTAAGAAATGTAAAGACAAAGCTCTACTTTGGTTCACTCATGATATCATGCTTCAGAGCTGGCCACCCTCACAAAACTGTTTGGGCTGGGTTTGGGGATTCTTTGGTTTGTTTTACTCTGATGATAATAACAGTAATAATAATATTTAAACCTACTATTTACCATAGTATATGCATTTTACACATCTGAAAGTTCACATGAATTCTGGTATTCAAGTGAACTAAAGCAAATTACAAATCTGATTTGGATACTGGCTAAATCAGATAATCCCTTAATAATGATTTTTAATCAAATTTTATTCTCAGCTATTCAAAACTTGGCATTATCACACCTGAAAGCCATTATGCAAGATCCCTTTCCACAAAGGCTGTGACCACCTTAAATTACATAGAGGACCTGAAGGACGTAGGTAAGCTGCAAGGTCACTTCAAACTTAGACTTGTCAGAATCTCAGCACTAAATAGAGCGAATGAAGCCTTTAAGAGAGAGTAAAGATAGGTTTATGCTTTTTCAACATGACGCATATCCTTTGGGGTTTGCAAAATGGATCTTCCCTTGCTTCTGCTTCAGGTTAGCTGCCCACTGCAGAGATACTTCTTAAAATCTGATCTGAATCAAAGATGATTCGAACTGATGAGGAGGTGGAGAAACCAGGAGATGTTCTCAAGATCATAGAAAGGAGGTGAGGAAGGACGGGGGACTTGGCTAAAGTCCTGAAGGACAGAGTCAGGAACATCTGCAGTTTATGAGCATCTGTCTAGGAGCTCTCTAGCAGTGAGGCACTTGCATAAATGTCAAAACCCAGTCTGGTAGCTGACTGTAACTATCCAATCTACTTTTAAAGTCATTCTAAATACAAAATATATTTTAGCAAACAACTTCTTTGCCATCTAGTACATTTACGCAGTTGCATTTACTTGCTAAGAGAAGCATAAAATTATTTTGCACTCAGAAAAGCATCTGAATAAGAACTCTTGAGTCACAAAAGCACTTAAATAACCACAGATGAACGTGGCCCACAGCCCTTTGCTTGACAACACCAAGCCTGTCAAAACTATTTCTACTTGCAAATCACCACAGTTCATTCAACTAGCTGTTGTAAAACTGTTAAAGATTTTTTCAGAAGCTCAGCTAAAATTCCAATGAAAAGCAACACTGAAATTTATCCTGGTTTTTTGTACAAATTCCGCTTGCTGATTAAAAAAAATCAGAACTCAATCCATTCAGATCTCCACACACACGAAAGAAAATAAGACAGAGAGCTTGAATACCTGCTATTGGAAGATCTGATAGGCTAGATGTTATCAAACATGTCACAACAGCGCTGGATACTCATGATCAGTACTTCACAATGAAGTAACTCTTATTGTTTTCCCATATCCACCTCCATCCCCTGCCCCTACAGAAAACACAGACCTACGGGTTGCACTTAGCAGAGCAGAGCCTTTAACAAAATATAAGGGCTTTCACCCTTGACTTAACGGGTGATGGCTTGATTTAAACCTTTGTTAAATGCAGCCTCACTGGTACCTCACTGTCAGTTAATTCTCATAAAATTCCTATCCTGTAATCATCTAGGGATCAGCTGTCTTAGGCCATTTAATGAACTCATCACAGCAAAATATCTCTGCTACAAATCAGAGATGGAGGAAAACATATTTTAATAGTCAAGATAAATAATGCTGCACGCATGAATGTAACTGAATTTTATGGGTTAAACAGCTCAAAAATTCAACTGCAAAACAGTGGCATTCAGCTCACATAATCACAGCTGAGCAGTGGATGTCTAGTCAATCTAGGGCTTGGTCTCAAAGGGAGTAGTGGCTTGGAGGATGAAAACCCGCACGCATACTAATCTGGATACTTAGATTTAACAGCTAGAGCTTACCCATCTCCCTGGAATTCAGTGAATATTCTAACCCTCCACATTAATTACCTCTGGATAAAAAGATCATAGGAAAGCATCTGAAGGCACTGCTGCTCTGAGCTAAATGGCATTAATTACACTGCATCTATTTCAGCAATTTGCTAACAAAGTGCTACACAAAAATGGCTTCACCTGATATTATCCTCTGGCTCAGGTTCACTGTCACTATCTTCAGCTTTCCGCTTAATTCCTCCTGCCAGGGACGGGCTGCTGTCGGGAGTCAGGCTGGTGTTTGGAGATGAAGTTGTCTAAGGTCAGAGTTGTTACAGATAAATGGAGGGTAAGAGAGGGAGAATGATTTATTGGGCATTTTCAAGTCAAGTTAAAATTAACAGCTTTGTGATAATCACATGCACTGCTTTAGCTCCCCAAAAACTCAAGGCAAAAGCTACACAACCCTTAAGATATTAAGTAGCAAAAGAACAGAACACGTTTGTATTTAAAGGCAGACATTGATACATATAGACAGAAAAATCACTGTAAGTGAGAAAGAAGATGCAATAAACAATAAATTGCTAAAACATGCCATTTTTCATATATTCTGGTCCTACAGCTTATGTTACAACTTCATTTTATAGCAACAGTGAAAAATGCATTCTCAGACTACTGTAAAAATCTTTCTTGTGAGTCAGGAAAGGCAGAAATACTCTAAGTTTACTCCGATCTGTTAAATAACTGATCTGTTAAACTCCTTTCAGATTTATCTATTTTAATATTACAGAGAAGAAACCATCTCCCATTCCATAAAGGAACTGATCTGCTTAACCCATGTGCCCAAGTTTCTAGATTTAAAGGGAAGAATAGCAGAGATTATACTCTGAGAAAACATTTGATATTTATTTAGATGTAAGAGACAGGACCCACATCTTTATGACGAAAAGGACCTTGAATTTGTTCACTGTTTGAAGATTTATTCCCAGAAAGAAAATATTTGTCATATTTATTATTTAAAATTAACAACCCAGACAACTAACAGAGAATTCAACTTATTTCTGGCTTCCCCTCACTTTCTAATACCTTTCCAAAAACTTCATCCAATTTTCACTTCTTCCCAGCAAAAAGCCACACTTGGGCAAGTAAAAGCAGCTGACAAACACACCCCTATGCAAATCACAAGTTCAAGATACAGGTATCTATGTCTTTTTGTCTATACAAGTTCCAAAAACAGTATTAACATACCTCCAGCTCAGGTATTCAGCTTGTGTCTCTCCCAAACCTACTGAGGAAGCTCCTAAACCTCACTTCACAAGTGCCAAACAAGTCCGGGGAGAAGAGTTAGCTTATTTGACTTGGATGCCTTCACCTCACTCTTGCTCTCCCAGAACTACGTAACAAGCTATATCATACCAAACATTCAAATCAGGAACACAGCTTTATTCAAGCAGTCTCACAAAAATTGCTTATTAAAAGCCACTTTCTTGGAAAATAGATTTTCTGGTGTCTGCTTTTCAAGAAAGCTCAATGGGTTAGAGGGAAATGTGTCCAGAGCAGCGCGGGATGTGATTACTGCCCCTCTGTGTGTAAATACCTTTGAACATGTACTTACAGAATTCTGTCTGTCATGCATCCTCATCTCAAAGGCAGCTTGTCTGGGGTTACTGATTGCCTGAGGACTGGATCGATTTCCCAGGGCTTGAGGGGAAAACTGTCCACCAGGAATAAAAGAAGGCTGATCCCTCTGAAAGATAAATACAGACAGTATAGTGGAAAAGCTGTGTAATCTCCACAGCAGTGCCATGATACGCTCTCTCAGTTTTCAGATTAACATGTTACATAAAACAAGCATTATTTACTCACTTCAGCTTCAGTTATGTGTAATAATCTCAACCAGGCATAAAATGACACAAGTGAGACTCTTGTATTCCTGTAATTTATTAAGCTCTTCTTAAAAACACCAATCAAACCCTGCATTTTTTGCCCGTGTTCTTTCTATGTGGGTTGAAAGATGGGTTTTGGGGAAGTGAGACTTCATCTGTCGTACTGGGAGAAACATATTCTTAGTAAGCAAAGTCAATAACCTTTTCCAGTCTAATAGGGATAGTCAGATAATACACAAGCTAAAAAAATCAACACCAGATCTAGACAGCACTCAATGGGAGCATCACATGCCCTGGAAGGTTTGGAAGCTACACAGACCAGAATGCCCTAACCACGAACAAAGCTATATCAGAATGAACATGCAAGAGCCCATTTTTAAAATACCAGAATATTTTGAGAGTAGAGGAAAACTCAACATCATTCCAATACCATCATCTTAAAGAATTCAGCTTATACATGGGTCAGAAAGGGCAGACATATTCCCACTACAGCTAATGCTTCTTTATCACATTTGAGAGACATTTGGCAACACTGACTTGCTTGCAGGCAGAACATGAGAGAACTGCAGTTTGGTGTAAGCCTTCCTTGCTTCTTTAGAAACGTGCTTTTAATCAAGCAAATCCACTTAATACAAGCTGGTATATGTACTTAAACCTAAACTCCATTGCCCTCAGCAACACAACTGCTGAGAAGATTTGTGTCAATGCATGAAAAGCAATCCTTGTACAGTGACCATGCTGAAGCATCATTACATAATCACAGAAGCACAGATTTGAAGGACACAAAATACAGCTGTCATCGGTGCATCCATCATTCTCTCTCCTTTCCCTTTTAAGAAACCTTTAACATGCAATTCCTTCTTTAAAATAGTTTACACATGGGCAGAAAGTGCCATGATTACAGCTGCAGTTTCAACTACCACATCTGCTGAAAGCTATAGTACACAGTTTAATTTGTGTTGGGTTTTGCACTGTGAAAAGAATTAACTTACCTTCATTCTTTTCCTTTTTTCTTTTTGTCGTCTTTTAAAGTTATCCTAAAGAGAGAATAAAGAGAAAGAAAGTCAGTCAATGTACACATTTCTTGGCAAAATATTTAATTTCATCCTAAACTGACCAGAAGGCCATGAGGCTTTTATGTAATGTTTTGAATAAGACAGGTCAATGCTTGTCTGTAAATCCAATAGAAATGGGATAGAACTTTCTATTCTGACAAGCTATAGGGAAATAGTAGCTGCGCATTCAACGCCCATCAATTTTGGTAACGGCTTATACCATTCACTAAGTTTAGCTACAGCCTTACTTCAAGGTGACAGCAGTGTCAGAGGACACAAGCTCCTTGCCTACACTGGAAGCGCCACCAACTAAAAAAAGTAGGAGACATTAAAGTCCTAGAAACAGGAAAAGAGCTGGTTCAGGGAAAGAGGTTTCTCATTCCTGGCCCACAGAAGCTGAAAACTTGAGTAACAAAGTGGCATTTCCACTTCACGAAAGGTGCAGCTGGGGCAATTCTAACCCATTTTGCCAGCACTGGCACGGTATTTTTGACTGGAAATTAAATACAATTTTGCTCTTACATCCACAAGGTATTTTATCCCCTGTAGCTAAGGAATAAACTGGAATATGTCTGCCAAAGAACTGTACAAACTGCAGAGACAAACTAAGAGACCAACAACTTATGGACATATTTCAAATGGCAGGAGGCACGCAAAGCAAGAATGTGTTTGGAATTCCAATTCAGGGTTTCACTCCTGCTCCTGCCTGCACTTCCACAGGTTGCAGCACATTACAAAACAATTCCTCCTCCGATTTACATTGCAGCTGGTCAAAAAGCTGCAGGCACTAACAGAACTCTTTATTTTGTTATTACTTGGGATGTCAAACAAAAAAAGGCCCTGAAAGGCAGGGAAAGAAAATCACCCACGAGCACACCGTCACCATTCTTTGAGTGTGCAGGAAATAACTAGAGATTAGAAGAAAAAATTACAAATGTTGGGGTTTTTTAGTGCTTGTTCTGTTAAAGCAGTGTCACAATCTGACAGTAACACATGATTAAACCAAACACCAAGAATGTAACACAGAATTTACATCATCATCTTTCCTCTTCTTGAAAATACTGTCTTCAACTTCTCCAACAGCCAACATGATCATCTGGACCCGCTGCAGGTTCACAAAACCACTTTCTGTGAGGTAGCCCTGCAAAGCAGAAAGAAATACAACTGGAAAACTAGTCTCTTTTTGTAGCAAACACCAGAGGTTTTTAAAGAAAAGGCAAAAATCTTACCCCAGTTTTGTGCACCACATTTTTATATATGTTGACCAAGCGATCAATTGCTCCCTCCCTAAAAACAAATGACAGCAGGAGATTCTTATCATGTAAAAGCACAGTAGGAATACTTGCAGGAAAAGAGGCGATAGTCTCATCTACCTGATCTCCAAAGATGGCAGATGAGGAAGAAAGTCATTTCCCACAAAGAAGCACATAAAGACCCAGTCATCAACACTTCTTTCAAAATCAAAAGTGAAAGGCAGACTGGCCATAGTGAGTTCCCTTTCCAAATACTGCAATACACACAGAAGGAAAAGGACATTAAAAAACATTGTATACAGGGTTCAAAATCCCATTTCTAGAAAGCAGATACAGCAACTGTTCAACATACCTCTCGCAAAACACATAACCGGATGAAGATAAATTCCTGCTCCGCCATAGGAAGACTGTCTGCAAACTGATCATGCTAAAAGAGAAGGAAAGAGCTGCATTAGATCCAAGCCCACCTTAAGGTTTCTCAGCTCAATTTTAAAGGCTGACTTTGAGAGGAGTCAATGCAGTTTCTCAAGCCAACCATGCATTGTGCTACTCTGCATCTCTGTGAAGTTACTGATCATTTTCTCTCATCAGTGAAAAAACAAGCACCAACCAAAAGAATACAAGTGAGGAGATCAGGTTTGGCATGTTTGTGCTACAGAAGTACAATTCTTACTTGTTAAAAGTAAAGCTCATAGACAAAAAGAATTTCTACAAATAGCAGAATCCTTACCTTGCCTTGTTTTTCTCTGGGCAAACCTTGGCAATCCTTAACCTCATGGCCCATCTGGTTACAAAGAGCACAGGGCTTGGGTTTATTTGGTTTAAACTCTTCCCTAATTATAGTGAAGTTTGGTTCGTGTGTAGCTAAGCCAAGCATGATCAGATCAGCTGCCAACCAAAAGAGAGGAATAAAACATAATGAAAGATATATGTTATGAAGTTTTTCAAAAAAGAAGTTTAAAAGCAAAGTACATTCTACCTTAAGCAAGTGTGAACACACAGATGTGCTTACCCACAAACCACCCAGACAGTACAACTAAGGGAAAGTTAGCCCTTCAGCCACAGACAGTACTAGACCTTTCCCAATATATTACACAGAGCTTTCAAAAACACAGATACAAGTGAAAGCCTAAAAACTACAGCCCATCTCAACCACAAACAGAACAAAGCAGCTCAATAGGACATACTGTTAGCAAAAGAGAACTCACCATCAGCCCCACACAGACAGTGATGAGTGTTTGGGTCATGGTTTGGTTGAGCTATACAAAAGAAAATTACATTTAGTTAACCAAAGTCATGTGAAATAAATTATTACTGACTAAACTTAATTTAAAATAAAATTATCACATTTATCTGATTTTTACCTCTTTGTCTCCTAATGTAATCCATGATTTTATGTTCCCCTTCTCCAGGAGCACTGGCATCAGACAAAATAACCTGTGAAACATTTACATTAGGGAAACAATTTATGCTGCCCCAGAAAGAAAAAACAATTTCTGTAGATCATATACTGAATGCTGAGTCTGATTTACGAGTCTTGGAAGCTCTAATCTGTAGTTTTAACTAAGATACTATGATTCAAAATTAAATGATTTAAGAGTTTGGAACCAATGCATATGCCTTCATTTTTTTTTCTACTAATTCTAGGATGAAGCCAATATATTGATTCAAATACATTAACGTATTCGAAGTTTCCTGACAAATAACCAGGGCAATCAAAATACACACTAGAGAACTAACAGATAAAGCAGACATATGCCAGCTTCCCCTTAGATCTTCTGAACTCCAGCACAGGCCGATACATTATCACATCATACACTTCCTTACACTGGTGCCCAGATGAGCAGTAAGCTTTATAACACTCACATCTGATGGAGGGAATTAAGCAGAGTCAACTGCCCTCTAATGAGGCCACTTTAACAGTCAACAGATGGAAAACAACACACAGCTGCATCTGAGAGGACTGACTGCTCTGCTCTTGTACAGAGTAACATGGGGCTATCAGACACAAAACTCAGTGGCAGTGGAGTTGTCGAGGAACAGGAGGAGAGGATTTCAAAGGCCAGAAAGCTGGTATGTATTATTTTTGTTGCCTGTCATCTACTGTCATCCATCATTAGAATAAAGGAGAAAACGCAGCCCCCATCTGAGGTAGCAAGAGTTATAAAGGGAATGTGAAGAGAATAGACAGTCAATGTACACTGACACTTTGCCCCAAAAGAAGAAAAAGAATTCCTGAACTTCTATTATATAAACTCCATTATATCAAACTGTGGCTTCCACTGTCAAATCTTCTCATTGCTCTTAAATGAAATCAAAACAAATGGTGCTGTTAGATTGTGTTATTAGATGAAATGTACCTCTGAAGTTCCTCTCCAATCATATCCCAACCCAGCCTAACAGATCACCTCCATTTTCCTGAAGTGTGAAGCTGTGAAACTTACTGTCAGATTCTTCCACCCCGGGTCACTGTTCAAGCGGTCAGCGATGTAATAGCGGAGGCATTTAGCAAGATTGTCCATAAACTCAGTTCCCTAAAAAGCGACAAAGGAAAATAACTGAAGCCTTCATTCGGCCCCTGGCAATTGCTGGGTGAAGTGCAAGATTACTCACTGGGGTGATACAGTTGCTGTCAAATCTCTCCTTCACTTCTTCTGGAGGAAGAAAGCCACCTAGAGCCATAAAAACATTTAACAGACTTAAATCAATACGGACCATTGTAAATCCATACGGACTATTGTAAATCCATATGGATTTGCATGACAAAATCCCCAATGGCTCCCCTGGTAACAATTAACACATCGAAAATTAGTTTGTTTAAAAAGGCAAACAAACAACAAAACTGAAACAGCTCTTACCATAGCTCTTATATTTATCTCCATCTTAAAATAAGGTGTTAGTACATTTACAAACGTTGTTAACTTCAGAAAAGTGGTTTCATTACCTAGTCTGTCAGAAAGACTGTGAAAGAAATCTCAAAGAAACTAAGCTTGCTAAATGAGATAAAACATTAGGAAATGATTATGTTCTTACATATTCTCCCCTATGTTTCCACTATCTATTCACTTGGGCTCACAAACAGGGTTACACCAACTTCTTTCATCTCTGAGCTTCATAAAGGGTCTTCGTAGTCTTGAAATGCTACAGGAAGAAATGTTAAAAAAGTCTTTGCCCTCCCTCTTTAATCTCTTCTGAGGTCGCACAACGGACCACCTGCCTGGGCTACGGCATTCACTCCTCCTACAGCCACCAGCACCGAGGGCTCCAGCCGACACTTGTTACACAGACTCCTTCCACGCACCTGCCACCCTTACAAACCCGGCCTAAATTTGTTACCTCACTGAGTTTAGCGCTTCCACTCACAAGTAACTGTAACTATCCTTGCTCACAGTTTGTTATTCCTGTGCTGTATTGTTTCCATTTGATCCCTGCCTTTAAGCCTCAACCTTCCTTCCACCGAGCCCTACAAATGCGTACTTTCTTCCATGAGGATTTTGGTTAGTTTCCCATTATCACATTTGTCCTTGCTCTTATGCTCAACTTTTTCTAAAGGAATTAAGAGTACTCAACACAAATCCACTTCAGGCAGAAGAAGGAAGAGAAGAAGAAAAAAGTGACATTAGCTTTATCTTGGTTTATAGCTTTGGAGAACACAGACCCATCCTTCTGTGCAGGCTTGGTATCCCTTCCTCGTAACACAGACAAATATCCACTAAGTAGAACACCCCCTTTCTAACCCTCACTGAAGTGTTCAGAACAAACAAGGTGACTCACTGAAAAACCTCAGGTACGGGTATCACAGCTGTACCTTTTGCCAGAATTTCTTGTCTTATTTTTTGCTTCTCTTCAGCAGCTTCCATGCCCTCCTTTGATGCTCTGAATCTTCTTGATCGCTGTTGATTCATTTTTGCACGTGGAGCCTAAAAAGGGTATCATAACGCTTGCGTCAGTTATTGCATCTGGACAATTACTTCCTCTCCGCTAGCTGGTTTTGGTAGCCTGGACAAATCTCTTGAAACTAGCCAGTCTGTAATTATACAAGTCTTTAACACGACATCAGTATAAACTGAAACAGAAACAGTGATCTCTCTTGCCGCTGTAGTTTTTCAGGTCAGAAAACTGTCTCCCAAAGGATCTTAGAAAAGCAGCTGGCATCTATCCTAATTTCCCAACAGCCGTTACTGGGAACTCAATATATCAATACTTACTACTCCATCTATAGCCATGTAGAGAAGTCTCCTTGGTCTTACAATGTTGAAGATCCTATCAATATACTCGAAAATCGCAACCATCATTTCATCTTCATTTTTGGGCGCTGGCCTAGAACATAGAGCATCCAATTTAACATCTGAAATGGTATCAATGAATTCTATTTGTAAAGAGAAAAAAAGCCACCTTACTTGTCTTCTGGGTGCGTACAAGGGTGAATTATACCATTCATATCCAAATAGAGGTTATCAAACTCCACCTCATTGGGGTTGGGCTTGCTTGTGTCAATGGGAATCTTGACGCCATTGCACTCCTTGGCCTGTTAATGCAGTTGGGACAAGTATTTCAGTACTTGATTACAGAAGTGCTACAAGTAACCACAGATATATTAATGCACAGACTGATAAAAGCTTATTTTTTTTAGGGCAGTATCAAAAAAGATAGCAACAAGCTATCCACATAATGAAGAGGGCTACAAGGATGCTGGAAAGGGACTCTTCATCAGGGACTGTAGCAATAGGACAAAGGGTGATGGGTTCAAACTGAAACAGAGGAAGTTCAGGTTAGATCTAAGGCAGAAGCTGTTCTCTGTGAGGGTGCTTAGGGGCTGGCACAGGGTGCCCAGAGAAGCTGTGGCTGCCCCATCCGTGGCAGTGTTCAAGGCCAGGTTGGACACAGGGGCTTGGAGCAAGCTGCTGTAGTGGAAGGTGTCCCTGCCTGTGGCAGGGGGCTGGGACTGGATGAGCTTTAAGGTCTCTTCCAACACAAACCAGGCTGGGATTCTATAATGCATGATCACACTATTAAAATAGCACTTTCTTTCTCCTTTTTCCTTTTTAAAGATGTTTGTAAACCAGCACAACTAGAAGATATTATGATGTGCTATGGCAGAGCTGGTTCACTTCCATCTATCAGCATGTACTAGAAACAAGGAGTTACCATACCCCAGATTATTCAAGAAAGCAATTGCTTTTACTGCCAGGACCCTACTGACTGCCCCAGAATTTAGCAAAGGGACCTCAAAGTTGATACTGTGATGCTAGAACTTTAACATGATAACCAAGCAGAAACAAAATCTCTCTACTTCAAACACTCAGTTTCCCAGACTGACACATCAAAACAAATTTGCACCTCCGCCTTCTCTCACTGTAACCTGGTATTTCAGTCACACACACAGATCTGAGGGAGAAAGGGCAGTAAAATGAATCACGGCTGATTATATGATGAGCTGCACAAAGTACATTAGCACATCCTGGTCAGCAAAGGATGAGATTTAACTAGAAAGAGGACTTTCCCAGATTCCTCTACACAAAGGAAGGAGATCCTTTCTGATCCCACCAGCCACCTGCACTTCAGGTATACATGTCTTACATTTCCTCATAACTACCAAATGCCCCAAGATGCTCAAACCCCTGAACTCTTCAACTCCTGCCTCTGAGTTTGTCTGTGGATGTATCTGAAATGCTAAGTAAAATCCAGTCCCTACCTTCCACTTCAAAACCAAGTAAATTTTTGGCTCCGAAGCTTTGCTTCCTCTACATCAGTGCTTTATCTGCTGCCAGGCTGCTGCCTAATGAACATGAAGCTCAGGCCACAGAGCAGATGGTAAAAGTGATGCCAGCTTCCAATTGCCCCAAAGCCCCTATAGCCACCTACATTACTGTACTACTCCAACATTCTTGAACTCTTACAACAGGCTATACAAGGTGAACCCAGAAGTACAATGAAAACAAATCTCAGCTGAATTGGAAGTAATAAATAATCCCACACTATTTTGTGTATGCTGTGACATCAATGACAAATAACTATCTGAGCGAAGAGAACAGGCTTTCCGACCAGCCTCGGAGCAGAGCTGGGGTTGGCACTGCATAAAAACCCTCATCCCCTTCTCTCAGGCTGTCAAAGCAGGTTTGAAACACTGGTGAGTGCTTCAGAGCAGCTCCTCTACAAGGCAGACTGGCACCCATGTTCAATTCTGCTTCCTCACCATGCCTTTGGGGCTTGCTGCTGGTTTTGGTTGGAGTTGTTAGTTTTGGTTTTGTCAAGAGGAAGTTAGCAGCCCCTCACAGCCACTGTGAGCAGCTCAGGTTCTCCCATCCAAAGCAACACCACCAGCCAGACACATAACCCTCTGAATTAAACACCGACAGCATCAGTGTCGAAGAGACATGAGCTGAGCGAGAAAAAGCCAAATTATTTTCAGAGAAACTACAACTGGAAAGGGCTATGAAACACCATGGAGCTGGAATGAAGCACAATCTAACAGCCTGGCATAAAGTGAAACTAGAAAAATTAATGTCCTGTTATTACATAAAGGCTATGACCACATACAGCATGAGACAGGAGGGGAAAATGTGACACTGCTGGTTCTCTCCTTCACGTGGAACTGAGCAGCAGCTGATGAACCAACATCAAGCACTGCCCTGAACTTTTGTTTGCAGACCTGCGGCCTGCTGGTCACTCAGTGAGTTTCCCACATCTCTGATGTGCAGAGCTCATACTATCAGATGCAAGAGGGGAAAAATCCCAAGCCAACACTTGCAGATCACACCATCAACTCCCTTACAATTTTCCTTTAGAGTAGCAGCAGTAGCTGAACTTATCCCAGTCTTAAAAGGCAAATATTAAAACCCCTACAGCAAAGTAAGTCTGTATTTGGTATTTACATTTTTCACAGTTATAGCTGTACTGAACCCTTTCAGGGCAATTGTGTGAATACCTTTTTAAACAGCTGAGCACTAAATGCCTCTATTTTATTTTAAAGCAGGTGAAATTTCTGCCAATTCACACCTTTCTTACACTATTCATCCATTCATCATCAAGGCCAGGTTGCACGAGGCTTGGAGCAACCTGCTCTAGTAGAAGATGTCCCTGCCCATGGCAGGGGGCTGGAACTAGATGAGCTTTAAGCTCCCTTCAACATAAACCAGGCTGGGATTCTATGATCCAAACTAATCCTGTTGATCACTGTTTGCTTTCTCTTCCTTCACTGACCTTTCCAGAACACATACAAATCACTGCCAGGTGCACACACTGTATTGCACCTTGCAGTTCCATGCAAGTTACTGTGGGTAACCAAGACCTACAGCTTAGAAGAGCACTCATTCTGGCTCACATCAGATACAGGGACGAGAAGTTCGCCTTATGTTCTACTCGATCTTTCCTCAAACCTCTTGCCAGCGACCTGTGACCCAGACAATATCAAAGGCTCATGACTATGCGATATGGAAAATAAAACTGCCCCTGTCACAATCTTATTGTCAGTCCTGAAGGTAAAGCAAAATAAATATGATCTCTTTTAGATGGCTTCGAAAGCCATTCAATTTTCATCTGCATACCACTATGTCAGCGACTTCATCGTTACATCCTCATAAACCTATCAGATTTTTAATATAACAGCCTTGTAAAAGGTTTAAGTATCTGAGAGTGATATCTCTTGTGATATAACTAAACTGTTCACTTTTAATCTACAGCCTCTTTTGAAACCATTGAAAACAGATCTTCAGATATGATACTTTAGTTGCAGCTTTATTAATTCATATGAATTTGATTAAGAATATTCTCTCCTGGATTTTATATTATCTTCAAGATCTTCCTCTTATTCTTCCTGCTCAGCTTAAGAAGAAGATTAATCAGATTTCAGAAAAAGAAAGAATCTAGCAAGGTAAGAGAACAAGGATCAATTTTTTAATATTTCAAAGAGACAAGCTACAGGGAGATACAAAATTTCTGATTAGAGAGATTTACAGCAATCCTAAAACACACACGGAGCTGATTACATTGTGAGAGAAGTTTAAATTCATCTCTAGTAAGACAAACCACAGCCTCTCAGCACTGTCCCAGCCTGCTCTCAGAGTTATGCCTAGATTTGAACATAAAAATATTAATGAATATGATTTATCCATGTGCTGTCCTTACTGTAATTGCAACGTGCTCCTAGGCTGGAACAAAGCAACGTGGATGAGGACATCAGGATCTGACACTTCAGTTAGATAAATCTAACATGGCCCAGAGGAATTTGTCCTATCTTTCCATGTCTTTTAATAAAGAACATTTGCTGTTACAAGTTCGATTATTAAAGAAAAAAAAAGGGACATACAATCACTAACTCAGTAAAACCAAGTCTACACAAACCTTTATTTTACCTAAATGAGAGCAGTTTCCAGTACATAAAGATTAATCTAAATGTTTACAAATGTGCTGACAAAGAAGTCTTCTGCTCTTAGAGAAAACTACTTAATGGATACAGATTGCCAACATACTTGCTGCTTAAACTGTTTGCTTTTAAACAGACAGATCTTAAAGTATTATCCAGAAACAGCTGGACAAGCTCTTAAGACAAAAACCGTAAAACATCCATTCTTAATACACACAAACCTCTACATCGATTTGCTTTATATTGTCAAAACTCTATCCACATCCCTTTGATCAGGACTGCTTCAAAACATCCCAGCCAGCATGAGTTGAAGACAACAGACAGGACTCACATTAGCAGCTCTCAAGCTCTACTTTGTAAACCCCCAAACCACCTTTTACTGTAACACTTCCCCCAGGCAAATCCCCAAATCTTATCTATCCACTGGGGTAAAAACTCATGCCTCGCAGCTACAGGTAAAATAAATGTTATACATGGTGCTGAGGGAGGCTAACTGAAACCACAACTGCAATAAAACCCAGAGTAACTCAGTTTTAACTGGGCAACATTTGATTAACCCAAATCTATGATTCTGCTTCACTGCCTGAATCTGAAACACAAAACTACCTCGGCTGCGACAAGAACTGAACGCTAAAACTGATCTGTCTGCCATCCGTGCATGTGGAAATGTTGCTGAAGGCAGGTGCAGTCGGAAAAAGCCAGTGCCATTATGTAATTTAATCACTTCCCTCTTTTCCCTTCATCTTCACACATTTCTATCTCCTTCACAGCACAGCGTTTCCCAAACATGAGGCACATCCTGCCAGGAGAGACAGGAGGAAGCAACAAGGCAGAAGGCGCAGCACATGCTCAGGGGCCTGAACTTCCAAAAACACTATCAGGAAGACGAGCAGGGCACAGCTCCTACCCCCTGACAAAAGGTGATACAAACTACTTGGAAAAGCCTATAGGAAAAGCAGTTGGGAAGCATGAACTCCAAGAGTTTGCCTTCTCCGGAAAACTGTGGCTAAGTTAGACCTAAAGGAAACAACTTCACATGTTTACTTCACTGTAAAGCTACCACAGTGCAGCTACTTGAACTTGATGCAGGTCTATGCTGTGGCTGAAGGGAGACACCCCCTGCCGCCTTCCATTCTCTGCCACCTTCCAGCCCTGACCGTGCCCCTGAGGATGGCACAAGCATTCCTGCAGCTGCAGCCATGTGCACAAAGGAACCAGACTACTGAGAACCTGCCTAGCAAAAATGTGCAGACATATTTCACCTGTATTCCTTCCTAGGAAGGGCTTTTCAGACACCACCACCCCCTCAGACCTAGGTGCTGGTACAAGGGACAGGATAACCATCAGCTTAAGCAGTGACCAGCCAGCTTAAAGCAATCAGCAGTAGCAGGCTGTTCCTACCGAGAGGTGCAGGTCAGAGAGCCCACTTGGGGAGTCCATCAGCCAGGCTGGGACTAACTCTTCAAAAAGCACCTCCTGTTGCTATGGAAGGCCAGATTTTGGAGGATGTCTCTGGACAACTCAGCTCCCTGTCTGGGCAGGAGATATTTGTCCTGTACTAGAAAATACCAGCAATGAGACAAATGATAACAGAAGCTGCTGGAGATTAATGAGTGCAACTGCAGAGTTGTGCGAAGTCTTGCATGCAAGCATCACAGCCAGTGTTGGTGGATGTGTCAAAAACTATATAAATATTAGAGTGAAGTAGGAAGCTGCAGAGAGGTAGGGACAGGCCAAGGGGAATGGCTTTAACCTGCCAGAACAGGGGAGACTGAGATGAGCTCTTAGGCAGAAGCTCTTCCCTGGGAGGGTGCTGAGGCGCTGGCACAGGGTGCCC
>WYDI02012313.1:0-10111 GCA_009867235.2 Psittacus erithacus
AGCTCTCTCAGCCTGGCTCCAGAGCAGAGCTGCTCCAGCCCTCGCAGCATCTCCATGGCCTCCTCTGGACTCACTCCCACAGCTCCACATCCCCCTTGCGCTTTTTCCTCTGTGGTTCCACAACATCTCATGGCACGTTCCTTGTGTCCAACGCATCACAGGGTTAGGGTTAGTGTCCTGTGTGTCCATGTCACCCAAAGGGATTCTTTCCCCCCTAGGAAACATCGGGGCCCTTTCAGCTCCATGCAAACCTATTTCTAAGAAGATTCCTGTCTGCAATAATAAACTCTTACTCCTTGTGCCTGCTGCTGTTCAGGACATCCTCCTATTCAGCGCTGGGAACGCAGTGACGGCTCTGGCGGGAGGAATTCCGCCCCATTAGAAATGGAGATTTTTCGGGGGCTCTTTTTCCTCCGAAGCAAATGGGGTTTAATTTCTTTTCTCCCCTCCCTTCCTCCGTCCCCGCCCTGGGAAAGGAAATCACAACGGCGCACACAAAAACCCCTTTCTGCACACATTGCCCTGGTTTTGTCTCCCCGTGCTGAGAGCCTCCGTTGAGCTGCGAGCGACAGAATAGACCAGCTGATTGAGACAGATGTTCTCTTCTTTAGCAAGTGCCAACGCTTTGCCCAAACACAGATTTGCTGACTTACCCTTCACTGGAAAACATCTTGAAAAGGCGGCGGAGATAAAAAGGAAGGGAACGGAGCCGCGTTGTGTCCAGATTTAACACAGCCCAGTGCTCCATTCTCTCAACCCAGTCCTGGTTGAAGAGGTCCCTTTCACTGGGTCCTGTTCATTTGTTGATGGATAATAGGGGCTGAGTTGCGGCAATCCATGTGCAGAAAGCAGAAAATAGAGTCAATTACATCTGTATTAGGTGGCCTTGGGGAGAAAATCTCCTTACATGGCTTCCACTGATACTGTTCTTAATTATATTGGCGAAGGAGGTGCTGATGTTAAATCCAAGCGCACCTCGGGCTTGCTCTAAATATAGAGCCTAAAATATCCCCTGGGAAAGGTAATGAGGGTGATGTAACTTTCCAGCAGGACTTTTAATGAGGCCTTTTAATTTGCCCACAATAAGCATCTCCCAATGAGGTGGTGCGATGATGCCATCATCCCCCTTTCTGTGCCCGGGGTGCCTGGCCTTGCACAGCCCCTTTCCTCCTGGGAGGGGATGAAGCTTGCGCTGGTCAGCATTAAGCAAAGAGAATGGGCAGTGCTGGGGTGCAGCGCCCTGGTGAGATGGGGCCTGATGTGGAGCAGATGTGGGTGAATCAGAGCGGCTGAGCCAGGACCTGCCTCAGGTTCAAAGCAGAGCCTAAAACCTGCCCTTTTGCTGGTTCTCTCCTTTCTTAAGGGACTTAAAGCTCATCTAGTTCCAAGCTCTGTGGATTAGTGGACACCTTCCATTAGACCCTGTCCAACCCAGCCCTGAACACTGCCAGGGATGGGGCAGCCACAGCTTCTCTGGGCACCCTGTGCCAATGCCTCACCCTCATAATGAACAACTTCTTCCTAATGTCTCATCTAAACCTACACCAAAGCTTGGTGCTCTGTACTCCCTTGGATGATACACCTCCACTTCCCAAAGGGACCTAGGAGCAAAACTGCTCCACGGCAGGACCTTTATTCCCAAGGTTTTATGCGTGTAGGTAAGCTCCAACCAGCCAGGTCCTGCAGGATTTCACAACCCCTTTCCTTTTGCTTTCCCTTAATCTCATTAAGTGGCTGTTCCCATACCTGGGGAAAGGAACAAGGAAAAGCAAAAGGCATCAATTCTATTTGCTTTGCCTTTGAAAAGCTTTGTCATTTTGCCATCTGTGGGCGAGCATGCTCTGCTACAATAGGTTTTGTTTGACTTCCCGAGTAAAAAGGTCCCCGGTTCTTTCTCCCTTGGCTCCATCGAGGGCTTGCTTTCCCCCCGCCTCATTCTTTTCAGTGGGGCCTGTTGATGAGCTTGGCCTAATCAGATTAACTCAAGCCAGACACAGCAGTGGCAGTTTATTCTCTTTTAAAAGGACTCCATGGTTTCCTCCAAACTTTGTTGTAAACTCTTCATCTCCGGCTAAACTCTTTTGTAAAGCTGTATCCAATGGAGTCTTTGAGAGACCCACGCTCCCCGTCAATGAAGACCTGTTAGAATGGGTCACTAATCCAAAAGAGGGGAGAAATGCCTTTAAAGCCGTGCACTGATGCATTGGGAACCCTGACTAGCACCCGCAGAAAGGCAGGATTCAATTCCCAAAGAGCTGGAACATTTCCTTTGGTTCCCAAAATAAATATTGTGGGAAAAGCCCATCTCGTTTGCAAGGTTAATGGAAAGAGCTGGTTCCCTCTGAAGTTCTCGGGGTGCTAGGATACACTTTGGTGCCCCTTAAACCAACCCACAAGGTGCTCAGAAGAAGACAGAATGTAAAGGAGCTTCGCTCCCTGCTCCTTTCGGCATTCCCACTCCAGAGCTTGGGATCTGCTGTCCATCATTTCAATGTTTCTGATGCACCGTGGCTGGGAAAAAGGATTCCAGTGGTGTTTCCTTTACGTTAAGCTGGGGATGAATGTGACTGCACAGCTGGGGTTCACACGTGTGGCAGGAAGCACCTTTTCCATCCGGGAGGTTGGATGCAGGAGCAGGGAGGTTGGATGCAGAAGCAGGCTTGCCTATGGATACATAGCTTTATCAGGCACAGCCAGCCTCAATGCAGCCCCAGTGCAGTGCTGCAGCCAGCTCCAATCAGTGCTGCAGCCAGCCCCAGTGCACCCCCAATGCAGTCCCACAGCATTGGCCGTGGCTGCATGCACCATGGTCCCCAGTGAGCTCTTCCTCACTGCCTGTGCTGCCGGTGTGTTGATCCTGGAGGAAACTGCTTCAGGAAGCATTGGGCTGCAAGTGGAAAGGGAAAGGGGGCACTGAGTGCTTGGAGCCAGCCCTATGGCTGGTGTGAGCAGAGACTCAGCTTCCCGCGCATCCCTGCAAGCTCAGGAATGGGATATCCTGGAAAGCCAGGGAGAGGAGGGAGCCCAGGCTCATCCTCCCAGCATCCCATGTCACTATGGGTGTGCGTTGTCACTTGTGCTTGTAAAAGAACCCATAGAGGCCCAGGTTTCAACATGTAGAGATCCTCCCCTTAGCATCACTCCAGACCTTTTCCCTCCGAGATTGCCACTTCAGTAGTGGTTGTGAGCTTGTGATTGGCATGTCTGGGCAGCTTCATTGTGGGGAGGATTTCATGGCATTCAGTGGAGGTTGCCACTTCTTTAGAGTTGCGCAGAGCAGATTAATGTGGTGACTTCATCCCTCTGCCATTGTCACTGCAGCTTGAAGTCGCTTCATGTCTTTGGTTAAACTTGCCCCAGTTAAAGACAGGCAAAGAGGATCCCACAATACGCACAAAAAGCAAAGCAACCCCTGAAAAATACCCCGTGGTCTTCCTGGAAGAAGATTGTGATTTTTCATGGCATCAGCTTTATATTTAATATTGCATGGAATGGCAAAAAGAGTTGTCTTAGCTGGGTGGGAGAGACAGGACATCCAATATGGAGCATCTCCCGCTGCCTGCCGAGTAGCAAGTCATCCTTCCTCTTTAGCTGATAGTCTTAGGATCCATTTGCTCCCATAAGCATCCCAGAGAGACTGTTGTATCTCCAGACATTACTCATGTAGCTTTTTCTTTCCATGCTTTGAACCTGGATGCTTCAAACTTCCTCTGACAGGCAAAATGTTAACTTCTGTTCTCGTTTCTGCCTGTTATTCTTACTAAAGGCATTATTCCTGGCTTAAAACCTGCTGGAAAATAAGGTGAGAAGAAAAGGAGCCTAGGATTTGTATTTTGAAAGAAGTAGGATTCATATGAATCATGGTTAAGCCTATGCTTACCATAAGCTGTTGCTCTAAAGGAACAGTGTGTGCAAGGCATGGGAAGAAGGAAAATGGACAAATCCAGAGGCAAGTAGCCAGGATTTTGGGAGAAGGTAATCTGTGAGAGCCCAAGAAGCTGCTGATGGAGCGGTGATGTGATAACCTCACACAGAGGAGCTGCGTTCAAGTGTTCAAGGCCAGGTTGGATGAGGCTTGGAGCAACCTGCTCTAGTGGGAGGCATTGGAACTGGATGAGCTTTAAGGTCCTTCCAACTCAAACCAGTCTGAATGCTATGACTGCCCATGCAGGTTTCTCTTCCCATTCCTCGCCATGCCCTTGCTGATGCTCCTGGCTGAACAGCTCTGTGGCTGCTCCAGCTGGATCATCAGGAAGGAGGCTCCTGAGTCTGCACCCTCAAGGTACCACATGGATGTGGTTGCTGTCTGCCCTGTTTGCTGCGCTCACCCTTTATCACCCAACATTAATGGTTTATGGTAATTGGAAGCAAGCAATGAAAGGAAAACTGCTGCGGCTGTGGAGAGCCTTTGAATGATGCTCTGCTTTTCCCAGGATGGATATCAGAGCCAGGAGAGTGTCAGGCCCATTTGGGACACTGGGGGAACTCCACTTGCAAAAGGCTCTTGCCCAGTGTCCTGCTTGGTCAACCCAGAGACTCCCAGGCTCCCCGTAGGGTGGGCTGTGACCTCATCCCAAGCCATGCAGCAGGTCTTGTCACCACCAAAGTCCCTCATCACCAATGAAAGCCTTGTTCTGAATCCCAACTCTTAACAACAGGAAACCTCTCATTTAAATCAGGGCTAGAAAAGGAAGTGGGAGCCCCTCTGGCTTGGGAGAGCCAGGTTTTGTGCCACAATTAGGATGTGCTAATTGGGGTTTTAACGAAGATTGCCCCATCACCTGCAGGCGGCCAGTGACAACGTGCTGGTGACTGAAGAGCCATAAGGCGGGTCCGGGAGCTCGCTGGGAGCCAGCTCTTCCCATCTGATCCCATCTGGAGTTCCATGAATAATGCAGACGTTAATGATACACCTCGCTGCTGCACATTGAGCACAACCCAGCCTGCAGCTGGAACCTGCTGCCCTCAGAGAGCTGGGGAGTGCTGGGGTGCAGGTGGATCGGTTCCTTAGAGTGGGAAAAGCCGGCTTTGGATAAGGGTGTTCCACATGGAAGGGCGCAGGGAGCCTTTCCGCAAAGGGAGGTTAAACCCTGTTAATGTGATCTGGATGTGGAGGTGGGACAGGGCTATATTTAAACCGTGTTTCTCAGCCATAGGGATATTTGCAGAGCCAGTGATGTGGAGATGGGATTTGGTCCCATCTGTGTGTGGTTCTGCAGTCTCCATATGGTGGGTCTTCCTGGGTTTGTAATCAGGGAAACTTAAGGCACTTAAGGCCAGGCTGGATGTGGTTCTGGGCAACCTGGTCTAATTGAAGATGCCCCTGGGTTGGAACTGGATGAGCTTTAAGGTCCCATCAACCGAAACCATTCTGATTCTATGATCTAAAAGAACCGGTAGGAAATCACTGCATGCCCGAAAGAGAGAACTTGGTTAAGGCTGCAGAGTCAGGCACGCAGCACTTAGAAATGCTGCTTCATCTCATGTGGGCAGCCCCATCGCAGCCTCATCATGTCTTCAACACTGTGGTCACGAGCCATGTCCCTGTAGGAGCCCCAGCTCATCATGTGCATAGTCGATGTTTGCCAAGCCCCTGGCTCACATACAGCAGGAGCAGGTAAGTGCAATAGGGACACATGGTGAGGGAAAGGAAGATCCCCTCCAGGCAGTTTCATCCCCTCTGAGTGTGCTGCAGGCATCTCCTTTCCTGCATGAGCAGACACTGATTTCAGCTGAGGTCTGGCAGAGTTACAAGCAACAAAACCCGAGGTCTCATAAGAGGATGCTTGAAGCTATCCCTATAGCAGGCAGCACTCCAAGCCACTGCTCTGGCACCGACTGTAAGGTTGCAGCATCACACTGTGGGCTTAGCCTCCCAGGCAGGCAAAAAGCCAGCTCCTTCTGGACACAGCTCACCTCCAGCACCTGGAAATGGGAGGAATGGGAAGGGAATTCTGACTTAGAGCCAGGCTGGGATGGTTTGAAGTAGCATCAGTGCCCTTATGGGCTGGGGGCTGCAGCTTGGAGAGTGGCTTTTGCTTGTTAGAAGCCACTGCCCAAAGAACCCTCCATCCTTTCCCAACGTGCCAGGCATATAAACATGACATTCCCTTGGTCCCTGCTGCGTTGCAGGGGGAAAAGGTTTAATAAAACATTTAAAGGCCGGTGTCTTAGAATAAATTCCAATCCCAGCTGCAACCTCACAGCGGCTGCGGAATGCCTCTCACTGGAGGATGTGTGTATGGGGAGAGGAACAATTGCTCCCTTCCAACAGGGGTAAAACCGGGCCTTGTTTCCTTGTTCATGATGAGACATGAAGCCAGCTCCACCAGAGGTGATGGATGTAATTAAAAGCCCAGAGGGAGGGAAGGATAATAGATGGACACAGCTTATCTTGCGGCTGAAAGCTGATCCTTATGGACGTGTAGCATATGGTATTTTCAATAATGGATAAACAGTTTAAAGGGGACCTGCAAACGTTGGCTTTTAATGAGCTAACAGCAGGGTTATATGCTGAATACCCTCACCTTTAATCTTGCCCCCAAGTCCCCCCAGTTGTGGCCAGCCAGGCTCCGAAGCCCCAGCACATACTATGTCATGTCCCATGGGATTGAAGGGGGGAATATCATTCCCCAAGCTGGACTTTGGCCAGGACAGCAGGGTTAGTTCCCTTACCCCTGCAAAATGACTGCTGCGGGGTCTTTTAATCACCACCACGGTGATTAAAGACCCTGGGTTTCACCAGCACATTGCATCTCTAAGGCAGCACCGATGGCAGCCCAGGGGCCCTCTGCAGCATTCCATTAACTTTGGAGCATGGAATTGTGCCTGTTTCACAGGCGCTGCCTCTTGGAAATCCAGGGAAGCAGCAAAGGAGCTGGTTTCAGGCTTGCTCCTGTGTTTCCCATAGAAGCCATGCCCTGGTCAAAATGGGAAGGCTTGAAGAGGCAAGTTGAGTCCCTGGCTCCACCTGCACCTCGTGGGCTTAAGTAGAGCTCAGGGAACTTGGAGGCACTTGGGAGAGATGCGTTCAGCCCTGTAAGTACTTTTCCATTGATGAGATTTAATTGAGGCTCTAAGTTCATTTATTCTCTTTCCCTTGGGAAACAGGCAGTGGAAGCAACACGTGTCCAGTGTGTGCCTTGAGAGCAGGGCTAAGTGGTGGCCATATAGAGGGGAGCTATGGAAGCTTTTCCCTCTGTTCCCATAGGCAGTCTGGGAAGGGGAGATCCCAGTCACCTCCTTGCTGCATTCACAGCTAAGAAAGGAACAGCTGAGCTTCTGCTTCCTCAAAGGACAAGTTGCAAATTCACCCTTGGAGGCCAGGGGAGAGGGTAGATGGCTGGGTCATGGGAAAGAGGGCATGGAATGGGTCAATCAGCATGTGTGGGGTTTGGAGCTTCTCCAGCCCCACCACTAACAGGCCCTTGTCTCTCTAACACCACGCATGTGTTAGGTCTCAGCTGGGTTATGGTGAAGGTACCACCTACAGCAGCCTGGGAGGATGCAGTTCCTGGTCCACCTACAGCAGCCTGGGAGGATGCAGCTCCTGGTCCATCTCCAGTGCCTCCCAGTTGAACACCATGCTTCTAGAGGGTTAAACTGAATCCACTTCTGAGGATAAGCATTCAGCTGGATCAATCCATGCAGATCCTCCATGCTCTGTTTTCCTGCTGTAATCTCCTCACATGCTTATGCTTGTCATCATCTTTTCCATCCGTTGATATCCTGTGATGCCTAACAACAACCCTCTCTCATCCATAGTGTTATCTTCTGCTGGACCACCAGTGAGCAACCTGTGTCTCATGCTCCTTGGGAGAGGTAAACTGCACTGGAGCTCGTCACACATTAACAGGGGTGTGGAGATAAGGCTGGAGAGCTCTCTTCTCACCTGAGGGGAGCATCAGGTTTGCTTTTAAGAGACATCCATCACTCAAGCTTTTATTTAATACCTTCCTATGAGTCAGGCTTACTCAATCCCTGAGAGCAAACAGGGGAGAGAAACTGAGCTTGAGTAACCCTGAAGGGTAGGACATGCTCCGATGATCCAGGCTCCTCTGAACCCAAAGCTGCATCACCTTTAAAATCCCTGTTTCCATCCGCTGGCACATTCCCTTGCCTGGATTCAGCCCCTTCCCATCTTTCAGGCAAAACCCTGGGAGTTTGGGGCATTAACTGAAAATATACATGTGTTTTGGGAGCCATCTCCTTTTGTACCAGCTCATTAGGGGAAATAAATGGCCCCTGACCATCTGTCATCTTTGTGCAGGTACCTGGCAGAGAGGGGTGGGAAAAGGCACGGAGGATCCTTAATCCGCTCAGGCTTCAGCAAAGTGAAGGATGCTTCCCACAATGTAATTACAGCATTCCTGCTGGAAAGTGACAGGCCCAGTGAGTGGAAATAGATGAATGTAATTAAAAGCCCAGGGAGAGAGCGATGGAGACGGAGGCACATGGAAGAGCAGTGGAGGGCAAAGAACCAAGTGGAGGGGGCTTGCCTTCAGGATAGGGACCATAGGCTGATTTCATTAATGAAGAAAAGGGGTAGAAACTTGTCATTGGTAAATTCTCATCTATTCCTTGCCTTTTTAAGGCATTTAATGGATTTAAAGCCTTAAGGACAACTATAACCCAGTTTGACCTGATCGCTAACCCAGCCCCAGTGGGTTTTGCATCCAGTGATGTGGTTTTGCCCCCTGAAGCTCCTGTGTGCTAAAGAAACTTCTATCCTCTGAGCATCCCAGGTTTAAGAGGCTGCTGGTATTGATGGTGAGCTGCAAGAAGTCCCAGCTTCTTCCAGTGGCATGTGTATGAGGAGCGGCTGGGATCAGGCACTGTTCCATAGGGATGAGAGGAAAAGGCTTGGGAAGCTGAGGCAGGAAGCATGAGGCAGAAACCCAGCCACTTTCAGAAGGTCTCTGGCAGCAGCAGCAACAGCTTTAGACCTCACACTGCCCCATGTCTGAGCACACAAACCTCAAGTGCTGCTGGTGTGTCCTTAGCAGGGACGTGCAGTTCTTGTCCTTTAAAGCAGCTCTCAAAGCACTGTAATTGTATTGAGCAGGAATGGTTGTTTCCCCTTTTCCCTCTTCAAAATGCCTCTTTTTACTTCCTGCCATCTCTTTGATGTCTTTTAATTACCTTTTCCCCTCCTCCACATCCCCCTTTTAGGCTGACTCTTGAGAGGTGGGTGAGGTTTGTTTATTGGCTTTGCTATGGATGAGGCTGGGTGCTTCCTCGAGGAAGCTGTCTTTGGGGGAATAATGCAATAACAGGGGCTGGGGCTGCTTTCCTGGGAGAGGCTTGTTCTGCACAGCCCATGGCCTGGCAGCTGGAGCTGGGGTAGATTCCCGGGATGCTCCAAGGAGAAGGATGCTCTGGTGGATAAACTGGATGTTACAGATGTCTGCTCTCACTATGGAAGGTGTCTCCCAGCCACCCCCAGTTTGGTTTCAGAGCTGAGACAAGATCGGACTCCATATGGGGAGGGAAAGAAAGGGAATGGGGTTTGGATCCCCATCTTCAGGAGATCTTCATCTCCCCATAGCGCAGACTGAGGCTGGCCTGGGATCAGCAGCTCCCCGTTCCCAGCACAAGCATTTAGTCCCTGTGGTAGGACCCATCCCCCTTCCTCCAGCCTCCCCTCACTCGGGATGGATGGGAAATGTGAGGAATGTTCAGATTCTACTCATTAGCCCAACCTCCTGCTGGCCCTGGTTTAAAACAACCTGCAGGGGCTTCCCTTGATCGGTGATGTATGAGTGGCAGCGATGGGGCAAGCCAGACATTGAGCCTGGCTGGAGTCGGGCTGCCTCCCATCGCACTGCTGACTTGTCTTCTGCGACTGGACATGATTTAGTCTAATTGTCTTCATGTGGGTTTCTTTCATCGTGGCCACAATTTGGCTTTGCCAGCGGCCAACAAGGACATTACAGTGGGTGTCGGTCCATCTCTGCTGCTTCTTTCTCTTTCCCAGGGCAGCTCTCTGAAGGGGAAGGAGGATCATAGCATCCCAGCATGGTTCAAGTCAAAGTGACCTTAAAGCTCATCCAGCTCCAACCCCTGCCATGGGCAGGGACACCTTCCACTAGAGCAGCTTGCTCCAAGCCCC
>WYDI02012315.1:0-14731 GCA_009867235.2 Psittacus erithacus
GTCATCCATTTTCCCCTTCTTGAAAATGGGGGTTATATTTCCCTTTTTCCAGTCATCGGGAACTTCACCTGACTGCTGTGATTTTTCAAGCATGATGGACAGTGGGTTTGAGTTTATTCAACTTAGAATATATACTTTAACGACATATATACTCAGTGAAGCTTAAGGTGTTTGTAATCTCAGTTGAGGGAGCAGAACTTTGTAGCAGCTTTGACTGATGCCACTTTTCTCATATTTCTCTCACTGTAGATCATGCCTCAGTGTCACAGCATGTGTATCTCCACACACTGTCACACAAGAAGATAAAAGGGTCCTAAAAAAAATCCCTTTACCGCTGTATGCTACTGTCTCTAGGTTCTCCCCACTGCTGAGGGTCTTAAAAGTTCCTACCAGCAAGTTAGCTCAGATTGAGACGTAATCATAAGTTATTTTAGCTTCCTAAACCACATGGTGGACCAAGCTCATCCGTGTCCCAGCTGGTTGATGAGGAGAAGCAAGTCAGGGACCGAAGGACAATCCTTCAGACATCCTTCCCCAGCCCATCTTGTGCTGGGCAGTTGTCATCATTGACCTCGCTGCAGTATGCAGTGCTCCACAACCTCCTTGCACCAGGTGACACCAGAGACAGTGTGAGCACACTCCCTCCAGCGGAGGGAGACAGAACCAGCTTTATGGTAGCCTTCTGACCATGGTGACTTGCTTCGCTTGTTGGTATCATGAGGGTGCCGGCTGAAACATCCCCACCTATTTCAGTTCATGCTCTTACACCTTTCAGTACCTAAACTCCTGCAGCAATGTGAGAGATTACTGCAACATCCGTCTCAGCTAGCTGTTTCTGAGGTACATGTCCGCTCAGGCCCATATTTCATGGAGCCACTCCAGAAGCAAAAAGCCAAACAACGATGCCACCGTGGGAACACTCACACTGAATGGGTTTCCTACAACTTTGTACCAAATACTTTCATACCTTTTTATTTTTTGAGCCCTAGCCCCACCCCCCCAAACATCATTAGGTCCTTTCCCTGTGTCTAGATACCCTTTGCTATGAAACCATGCCCTCTTTGACACCCCTTAACCCTTTGGATTAAGCAAACAGGAGCTGATTCACAACAGCCATGTTGATTCACTCACCAGTGGGATAAGAAGCTATTTCACCTGCCTTTCTGCCTCCTCATGTGAAAAATCAGTTGTGATACAGAGTTCGCATTTTCTGAGGTTCTTTACTGTGGGGTCCTGTGATTAGCAAATGGGTTCAGAAGTTATTCAGGCGTGAGCCCTAAAAGACAGACATGGTCAGAGAGAGATAGGAAGGGGAATGCGTAAGCCCTGATTTCCTCAAGAAACCAGTTTAAAAATAATTTTGTATCTAAATAAGTACTTTGGTTTTCCAAAGAGCTGAGGTCCTTGGAGAATTTGGCCCAAGGTGCTGCAAAATTCTGGTCTCTGCAATCAGACAGAAAGAAGATACTGGAAGACCTGGTGTACACCACCTGCCTTGGCCCTTAGTTCTGTATTTTTACATAACCTATTCCTTGATACAGGGTCATCACAAGTAAAGGAAGTCTGCAGAAAGTGCTAATTTACATTATGCAGACTTCCTTTGTAGTTTAGCTAATTGATGTGTGTTTAGCTATCTCACAGGACTATAAAAGAGGTTCAGTTAGTATTAGCTATGAATCGTACTTCAGCATTTTCTCCCCACACTGGAGCTGGGAACACAAATTACAGTTGGAGGAAACTGGAAAACAAAGCAGCACAAAAGCAATCCAACATATGCAGCAGAGGAACCTGAAGACTCTTTGCACTGTGAATTTTAAACATGGCAACACTGACAGCATTAAGCAGGGTTTAACACCTCTTGTGATCCTGCATTCACATCTGCACATAGAGCCTACTGGGAGAGCCTGCAGACTGCAGTTACCAGTCCTCCCTTTTGAACCATCCTCAGGCACACACGGGACAGCTTCACAACCACAGAGGCCTTCACAGATAATCTTACACGTTCTGTACATGCAACACACACATACCAGACAAACTCCCTTCTCACTGAAGCAAGCATGGCACTTGAGCTGTAAGAGCAATGAGTAAGATGGTACAATGCTGGTATGAGTGACCTCCAGCCAAGCTGACTGCTGGGTCATGATTAACAACGGGATGCCATTCTGCCTCACTTAATGGTAGTTGATCTGCAGCAGAAAGGAGCACCTGGTGTAAGAATGTTTGTGCCTGCAGGGAATTACAAATGTTTTCTACTTGTGGAAGAACTTGCCAACAGCCGGAGTACAAAACACCACCTCATTCCTAGTACTCTAGCTTCAGACTAAATCCTCCTCCATGGAGCAAAATGACAATTGCTTCTGAGATATACTGACAGAGCCTAACTAGTGTAATTAAAACCAAGCAGCACTCCTGAAAGAATAAACATTTTATTTCAATGAGATTGCTGTGTTGACTTGATATACTTGAATTTTCCAAGGTGTTTTACCTTACAGTCTGTTGTAAGATCTTGCATTATGAAAGTTTAAGAGGGTAGACATGATATGAATAAACACTCTCTCCAGTGACAGGTCTTCCAAGTCTTGTGGCTGCTAATGAGATCATGAGAAATATGTGGGTCTGTTTTACCAACACCCCCAGATGGAATCCTTGCTACAATATTGTTTTGTTTGACTACCTGCTATCTAGACAATGATGACAAATCTTTGCAGGCAAACTCAGTGGATGACTCAGAAGCTATAGGATAGTAAAACATAAGGAGGATGGGTCATCCTTACAGAGCAACCTGAAACGACTGGTTAATGATCATAAGATGCATTTTTGTAGAGCTAAAAACTAGTATCATCTCTGGGCACAGAACGTAAGTCATACCAACTGGGTGGGATGTTGTCCTGTGCCTCTTTTTGCTAATCCATGTCCATTCCCACCACAAGGAGATCGGATGACAAAGATAAGCAAAGAGGGCTTGTGAGTAACAGCAAAGCTCTGGAAAAAAAGGTGCAGAGGGAGAAGGGAGGCACTGAAACTGACACACAGCTCAGCCCAGATAATGGCACATGGAAAAGGCATCAGATGCTAAAGAATATCTCAAGTTTGCCAACAAAGATAGCTGCTGAAGCCACTAGCAGTTGCAACTAGATAACACTGGCCTAGTTGAAGCTATGAATACTGTTTTGGTTTACACTGGAATTCAAAAAACACCACAAATTTCATTTTTTCCCCATACATTTCGCATTTTTTCAACAAGTTTTAGTGCTTGAGTTCAAGTAGGGGAAGTGCAGATGACACTAGCATTGGTCAGGACTTGCTGCTGGGAACAAATATGTCCCCATTACACTTCGAGAAGTAAAAAAAAAACCACCCACCCCAGGCTGTTTATAGATATGAAGAAGAAATTGCTTTCCTACAGCAGGTCAGGTTGGCATGGACACGGCAAGTGGGTGGTTTGACCTTGGCATTAAATTACATAGATTGCCAGCAAGGATCATGGGGCTAAATCTCAGAAATGAAGTCCTTAGGACTTTATCTTCTGTGCTTGTCATAATTTAATCTTCTAAAAGTGTAATACCTTTGGTTGGCAAAAAACACTTGGCAGAAGAGCAGAAGGCATTTTATTGCCATGCTGATTAGCTTCTCTGGCTTCCAGCTCTGCAGATCTTTGCGACAGAGCCTGAATGACAGGGCAGTTGAGTGGACCTGGGGATTCAGAGCCACTCAGAAGCCCAAAGCAATGCATGATTTTCAGGAAGTTAAAAACACAGAGCTTCAGATTTCCCAGAATTGTGCTTGGTACCTCCTGGTAAAGACCATCCAAATAATTTTCTAAATTCACTGCTACTTCCCTGATATGTGGCCCATTACAGTCTTACTTACAGACTTCACAATATGCCCCCTTTCCCTTCATATGCTTTAAGCTGCAACCCCTGCCTATGGATTGCAAACTAATCTAACTAGGATGTCTCTTTTCTGGAAAAAAGCTTTCAGACTTTCATAGGAAACGCAGCCTTCCAGAAGCCTTGATCCAGAAAACAGGTCTCAGATACTCAGATTTCTGTGATCAGAGTAATCCATTACACCATTCAGTCCAACCACCTGATTGCGCAGGATATTGGAAAGAAATTTCAGGCCTCCTGGAAGTGTTTCACTGGTTGAGCTCTGGAATGAAAACAACTCACAGATTTCATTTTCTAGTCATCATTAATACATATAAACATCTCAAAGATGGGTACCAGGAGGATGGTGCCGGACTCTTTTCAGTGGTGCCCAGCAACAGGACAAAGAGCAATGGCCATAAACTAAAGCACAAGAAGTTTCACCACAATGTGAGGAAGAACTTTACATTGAGAGTGGCAGGGCCCTGGAACAGGCTACGCAGGGGGATCATGGAGTCTTCCTCTCTGGTGACACTCAAAACCTGCCTGGACACGTTCCTGTGTAACCTGCTCTTGGTGGCCCTGCCTTGGCAGGTGGTTGGACTGGATGATCTCCAGAGGCCCCTTCCAACTCTAATGATTCTGTGACTCTGTGTTTTGTTCTAATCTTGAGACCTTAATGGCCATGAGGCAATAAGCATAGGGCTGTTCATTCTTTTGAGGATTATACTTCATCCACACAATAAAGTTAAAATAACACAGCTTTCCACTTACAAAGCATTCACCCCAGGCTTGGAAACACAATAATATCAGTCTGTGTGCTAAAAAGGCAAAAGGCTTACCCCAAAATGCACAGGAAATCAGTGGTGAAGGTAAGTATTGATAAATCTCCAGCACTGAATCAATATCCTACCTTCTAAACCCAACAGTTTGTTGAATGCTGCGTGCTCACTAGTACACTCATACTAACATCAAATTCAAGTGCTGCTCTACAGGAGTGTTGCTCATTATCTGGTACAGGCTGCAGACAAGCGCTATGAGTCCTTGAGAACAGTGCATAGGGATGTTTCATTTCACATACGGCGACAGGTCTGAGAAGGCAAGGACAGACAGACCTGACTCACTAAGGAGGTTCATGCAAGGGGTAATCTTAACTCCCAGCTCCAAAGAGCAGGCTGGTGCTCTGCTCCTGTCAGTGCCCAACTTCAGCAGCTGAAGTATTCTTGAATCCTGCCCGTCTCTGTACACAAGCCACAGGAGAGAACAATGAAGACTATATTCACATGCATGCTTTGTTCCCTCAACTTGTGAGCTCTCCTAGAGTTTTGACCTTTTTGGATCAAAACTTTTTTCTGATCTAACTTAATTCTGAAAAGGTTATCTAGCATTAAGGCCCTGTTCTCCCTTGCCTCCGCTTTACCCTACCACCCACCAAAACCAGCAAATGAGAAGCATAAGGAAAGGAAATCACAACAAAGGTTGTTAATGTCATTTTGGTCTCAGGTCTGCATAATAACAATATTGTCCCCATTTGGGGGGGCTATTAAAATTATTACTTGGGCAGCTAGCAGTCTGTGTGAATGGATGATTCGTGGCTTCCAAGGGTTTCTCTTGGGAAAGCTCAAAACTTCACTTTTCTCTTTCTGTACATGGCCACATCCATATCATTTGAGAAAAGGTGCAAAACCTTCTGCAGATGACTTTATTAAGGTTCAGGAAGAATTATTCGTCTATTGCCAACTGGAAAAAGTCTTTTGAGTGGCAGGGTTCCCACCATTTATACTGTTGGCTCAAAATATTCTTGAGTTTATGGGCCATGAACCTTCCTTAAGCAATGATGGCAGTTTCTGTTTTGTAAACCTTCAATCGCTTCCCTAACATAGCAGTTTCTGGAGCAAACTTTGGCCATTGCCATATTCCACAGATTATTTTAATGACCTTCTCCTGCCTGTCAGACAAGGTTGCAAGGATATGCTTCCATGAACCACTCAAGCAGTCATTCAGCAACACTTTCATATGATGGCTATCATTAGCTGACCAGTCATACTAACCTCAGAAAACACTAGTCCTTCTCTCTGTAATGTTAGTGACTCAGTTATACTGTGAAATGCCCTGAACATGTACCAGTGTAACTGAGAAGAATATTTGGTCAAAGGAACACATTTGCTATTAAAACAGTGATGTTTGTTATGAAGACATACAGTCAGTGTCTTCAAACTTTGTTCTGCTTCTTGCATTCTTGCCAATGTGCTTTAGTCTGTCCTTCATGTGGCTGTGACACATTCAGTAAGTGATTATGAGTTTATATATAATTATTATTATTACTATTATTATTACTCTTAGACTTGCAACATTCAGAGACTTCAAAGATTCCAGGTGAAATGCTAGGTCTTGACATCTTGGACCAGGCTTTAATGGAGGAACTACATTTTTGGAGGTACAACTAATTGCTAGCATAACTAATTGCTATTGCCTTCAAATCTGAACACTGCAGAGCAGCCATAAACCAGGAAAAATCTTCTAGGTGAGCTGAGACCTGAAGGCTTGAGCTGGTTTATGTCAACAGGCAGCAAGATTCAAGAGTGTTTTGTAGATCTACCATCTCTCACACTCCTGTATCTCCTGCATCATTCCTGTATGAAAGCAACAAGTCATTATGTCACTGAAAGTCGGGAGAATAAAACTCTAAAACTCCCTAATATCAGTGTAGCATTAAGAAGCAAGCACTATTTGTTATGGTGCCAGAGGCACAGAGGATAGCTTCACCTAACATACATGTCAATTCTTACAAGTTTTTTGCTTATAAGCATTTATCGCATACATATACATTATAATTCCCAGAAATCTTATACATACTATAATTTCTATTAATATAATTATAATGATATATTAATATAATCTATAATTATAATACACAGTTTATTTTAGGTGAGGGTCTCAAGGGTCTTTGCGACATCTGTGGTCATACCTTTGTTGACCTTTGGCTGAACTTTTTTCTTTGTTCTCCTGTTATGGTCTTAGGTTGGCTTCTCATCTGACTTTGTGAGGAATGGTTCCCAGTTCAATGAGCTGGATAGGCAAAGAATGTTCTTTACCCTTGGTCTTATTTCTTCTTGACCTGTATATGGTTTTGTTTAGTTAAAGTTCAACTTGGTGGTTTGCTTCAGCTAGCAATCAGTAAAATGAATCCTCCCCTATCAACTAGGCTGCTCTTTTCATCTGAAAGCTTACTCTTACTCACTTAATGGTCCTTCTGTGAGGTCTGAGCCTCACAAATATTAGGCTTATTTAGATTTCTCTTAAATCACACAACTAGATCCTTGAAATGAAAACTAACTAAGAAATGGGAGAGAAGCTTTCTAATGTTTAAGCATGGCCACATCCACCATCACATACTGCTCAAGAGTGGCTTTTCCACACAGGGCTCCTCTCAGGGTGCTGCCGAAATTTTGCCTGTAAAGCTGGTGGCTAGTGAGGCCCAAGGCTGAGAGATGTACACATTTCAGAACAGGGAGCATTCAAAAGCAGGTGGGGAACTGATGCCTCTTCAGCTCCTCTGCAATAAACTTTCCCCATGACCTTTCTCAAGCTATTTAATGCTGTCTTTTTTCAGGATAGTTACGGGCTTAAAGAAACAAGAGCAAAGCGGTGGTTTCTGAAGCTTCTAAATGCCACTGAAAAATCACATCAGACTGTCAGTCAGATGTTGAAAATCCAGCCTTTCATCTTTGCCACTTACCTTTGGTTAAAGATGGAAAATGTAGATTAATAGAGACACTATTATGCCCCAGCCTCATCATGCAACAGAGAACAAGAATACCAGAACAAGACAGAATAATCTACTGCTGACTGAAGTGCTTAGACATGATGGAGACAAAGGCCAGAACAAGAAGAACAAAAAGGGACCCTGACCAACCAGTTTCTAGGAATGCAAGATGAACGACTCATTCTGACTGCCATTGAAATGAGTGGGAAGAATTCCATCAAATTTAATGGAAGTTACATGAAGGACTTGCTTGTGTTTACCTTTGTGAAGCAAGAGGCATGGATGCAAACCTGCAGATAAGCCTGGGAAGTGTCAGAATCAGACATAAAGAAGGGTTCATTGCAGATGGAGGGGGCAAGAACAGGATTTTTAATCTGGTTATAAAGCAGAATGCTACACCAAGGGAGAGCATACAAATTTATACACAAAACTTCAACAAGAAGTAATGTAACTGATAGCAGATTTTGGTGACAGAATCAATATCTATCTCACAGCTTTGGTGGAATCTAGTGCATTTGGCATTCAGGACTAATTAGGCTGAATTAGCCAAGGTATAATGCCCCTTGGTTGGCACATATGTACTTACTCTTGGAGCCATATCTGTAAAACAAATCACTTGAGTCTTCTGAATACAGAATGCACCAGTAAATATGCTGTACAAACAACCCAGAGTGTTAAACAGGTTTGGTTAGCTGTCAGCCCATGTGATAATTTTACTGACCTCTCCTCTTTCCATTCCCCAGCCCTAGCCCCATGCAGCTGGTCTGGAGTATCAATGTAAGAAAAACAGCATGGAGAAGGCAGATCCCTATCAAATTCAGCAGCAGACAAGCACTGCCCCTTGCAGACCTGGCTGTGTTTGCCTGGCCTTCTTCAGACACCTGCCCAGGACCAGGAATGTCCCCTATAGATGCAGAAGCTGGCTGTCGCAAAGTGATGAGTAATACATCTGTCATGTCTTTGATGACTGAACAGGCCTCATGTTCTGGCTAGAGTGTCGCCAGCCAGAAGTTAATTTCAGCCTTTCATTAATACCCAGGAAGAAATGCACAGCAAAATAATCTACTATTTGGAGGGGGGTGGGAGTAGGGAGAGGAAGAAAGAAGAAAACAGTAAAAAGAAAAATAAAAGGAGAAGAAAAAAAAACCAGCTTTTTATAGCAGGTAATGAAATTAGACTAGGAATTTCCAGAGGACCTTAGTCACGTTTTCAGAGTGAAGGACCAGAAGTTATATTAGGAGACACCAACCTAGAAGAAAGAGAATGAAAACACAACAGTTCTGCCTTTCATTCTGTTCATGTGAGTAAATCCTTTGAAGTCTGAGGACTTACTCATATGAATACATGCGAAAGTAGGGCACTAATTTGCACTTTTCTTAATGTTATTTCATTTGTAAAGCCAGTTATTACAAAAAAAAAATCCTCATTTAACAAGGCCACCTGCCCATACAATCACACTACTTGTATGAACAGTCACTAGAACTCTATTTTCAAATTAATTATGAAGCATAGGCTGCTTCTGTTTTGTTTTAAGGTCTTTAATGCCCCATATATCATACAATCACAGAATCATAGAACAGTTTGGGTTGGAAAGGGCATTAAAGTTCACCCAGTTCCATCCCCCTGCCACAGGCAGGGACATCTCCCACTGGATCAGGTTGCTCAAAGCCGTGTCCAGCCTGGCCTTGAACACAGCCAGGGATGGGGCAGCCACAGCTTCTCTGGGTGACCTGTTTCAGTGCCACACACCACCCTCACAGTAAAGAGCTTCTTCCTAATGTCTGATCTAAATCCACCCTCTTTCAGTTTAAAGCCATCACCCCTTGTCCCATCACTACTTGCTCCTATAAAAAGTCCCTCCTCAGCTTCTTTGTAGGCCCCCTTTAGGTTCTTGAAGGTCTCCACAGAGCCATTACTTTTTTTAATGTTGCTTTTTTGTCTCCCTTAGTGTTGATGCTGCAAATCACTAAACTACCTCCCAATGACATATGCCCCTCTGGGATGAAAGGATATGAATCTGCTGATCAGTAAAACTATGATAATCTACATCAGTGGATGCTCTGGCCCTTGCAATAGCCTTTGTTGCTCTATTGCCCTCCGCACTGAACAGTGCCTGATTCCTACTAATGCCTAACCTTCCTTACAGTGGTCTTTGGAAAGACAAATGGAATTTCCTACAGTCTTTGCTTCAGTTCCTTCTGCTCCGCAAAAGGCCTGGAAAAAAATCAAGTGTCATCTGAAACTGACACAGCAGCCAGCATGCCATTGTGAAGAGAACTGGAACATTTGTAACACACTGCTTTTATGGGGTGCGGACAAAGCCTGCTGAGGCGTTAATGGGAAACTTGGAAAAGTTTAAAAAAATAGCTGAAATGCGACAGAGATTATTCCATGTTTTAGCTCTAAGGTAACTGCACCTTTATCAGACACTTTGAAAATAATAAAGGCCTCTTAAGAAAGCATTACTTAGAAGGGCAGTTGGGAAAACTGAAGTGATTAAGATATCCATCAGCAAATAAAAGAATGGCTCAATAGTGGCTGTTCATCAAGAAATTCTGGATGGCCTCAGGCCTTCTGTGTGGAGGAAAGTGTCCAAAACGGCACACAAGGAACTGATGGTGACAAGTTTATATGCCACTGAGGATTTAGGATTCAGTTCTAGGGTTTGGAGGTTTTGCTAAGTTTCTGAAGACAACTTTGTTTCCTAAGAAGTTCTATCAACAAGACTGATATATTCAGATATGTTGTTGTCATTTAGCCATCTCCAATCCTCCCCCAAACCTAATTCGACAATTTGACTGGGGCAGAGGTTTGCACCCTGAAGAGGTTAAGCAGCCAAAGAGAAATGTGTCACACTGAAGAAAAGCAAATAGGAACCCATCCATATGCAGATAGAAACCAAAGAATTCAAAAAAGAAAGAAAAGGCTTATAAACATCCCAACATAGGAAAAAGTTCTATGAGAGCTCAGTGTATATAAAGAGCCACAAATCCACATGCAACCAGACTTCATTATTTCTGACACTCAAAGGACTACTTGGAGGGGTTCTTTTGTTTTTTGTTATTTGGACAAGTAAAACCTACTTCCCCAGTTCAATATTTTATTGCAGTGTGTGCACTCAAATGACCAGGTCACCAAAGACAACTCAACTTTTAAAAGTAAAACTTTCATCTTCACACAATAAAGAGATTCTTAAAACAAGTGATAGCATCTTCTGAGAAGGGCCATTATCAGCCTACATCAGACCTAAAGCAGCCTAGTACCTGACTTCAGCACTGCCAAGTGCTTCACATGAAAGCAGAAATAATGCAGCCTAACCTAGATATAGAGGTACAGCCTGGGGTATATGTCAGTTGACCAGTTCTTTGCAAGTGATCTTGCCCTTTGCTCTAGTTACTAAAATTCCCATAAGGCTAATTTCTAATTAAACTTTTTCTAAATTTTTTCTTGCCATGAGTGATGAAAGTACTAGTGCTGAGGTGATGACAAATGACCCAGATGCCAGAAATTTAGTGTTAGGGGTCCACTTTAAAAACATTAAAACATTTTCCAGAGAACTGACGTTTTTCTGAAGAAACCAAATGCTCACCAAAACTCCCACAAAGGCTGAGCTGTCCTTTGGGCACTGAAAGCCTTCCACTTTGAATCGCAAAACTCAAACTTTCATTCAAGCTGAGGCGTAGTTCAAGTGTCTTACACAGAGCCCCACTTACCTGGGTATCACACATGTAATTCCCCTCTCTGGTTCACAGCTGCCATAAGCAAGAACACCTACAGATCAGCTTGTTCCTCGTGTGAGCGAGATTTCTATGATGATTACAAGAGACTTGCAGGGACAGGAGGAGAGCTAATGTAACAGGGTCATTTACTATACGCTGTAGTGCAATATAGCTTGGGGCCAACTGATACAAGTCACACTTCCATTTTTACTCAGGCACCAGCATCTTTTCCACAAGGCAAGACCAAGATGCAACAGAGAGGAGGTCTGGAGGGTGCCAGGGACTTCCTTTTTCCGTGTAACTTTTATTAGTTACTTTCAAGTTACCATACGGTCTCCATTTACTGCCAGAGTGATTGTTTCAAACGTGATTGCAAGTTCTTTAAGTTGTTAGTATAATCAAAGATACATACAGAAAAAAGGGCACCTTTCAAACAAGCCACTGCTTGAAAGTGTATAAAAGTCTAAAAAACAGACAAGAGTATTTTCGGGCTTTCAGACTAAGTTACCTAATGCTGTGAAAGACTTGCTCCTAATCTGCTGGAGCACATCTGGGGTCCTTCATAGCACCAAGTGCATTGTTCTCACACTTACTACTGCAGTTTCAGTTGCTTTCTTGGTGAGAAACCCCTGTACCATGCGATACTGCCTGGTCAGCAGGTAGCTATTTCGTTTGCTCTGAATACCCATCCACTGCAGGTCTTGCTTGTTGCCATCACCTCTTGGTCTGCTGGAGCTCAAATCTGAACAGAAATGGGCAGAGAGGCACTCAAATTCAGATCTGCATTCATGAGCACAGCAGAGTTCTGTCTTAGCCTGAATATTTATTTCCACTGGAGGAAGTTCTGTTTATCGGTTTTCAACACACTTTGGCACTCAGGAATGAGGTTAAGAATGTATAGGCTTGAGATAGCTTGGACTGCACTTATTAGCAAGAGAGACAGGCTAGAGAAGCAAAGGTTCTTTTCTATCCCTCCGTTTTCTCACAGCTAGAAAGTTGCATGTAACTTCAGGACTGATAATGAGGGGTTTCTTTGAAGTGAAATAGCACAGACAGTTACAGCACCTCATTTGACTCTGTCTCCTGCCCTGTCATTCCAGAACAGGAATTTCTCCTCCCACCCCCAATCTGCTCTTAATTGTTTACAGATTATCAGGTGACAGATCCTCTGAGAATCTTCCACATGGACATTCCCTTTCAGGTTGTCATTTTTCAGTGAATAAAGTGCTTTAGGGGCACGGAGACCAAAGAAGTTCACCCTTACAGGATGAGGAGACATTTTAGCAAGCATCTCCCAAGAAGCAAATGCATTACTTTCCTGGATGAAAAGGAGCTTTGACCTTCTGGCTCCCGAAAGTTGTGCTAAACATTATGCTGTTTTACACCTTGTGGACTGGCAGACTGGTTCAGCCTCGTTTTTCATTGTAGACAGCTGGAATGTGGAAGTTTCAAAGAGCAAAAACCTGAGGTAGATGCGACAGGAGTCACTTGCACAATGGTAAGGGGCAAAGGACTTTAATTTTCATGGCCAGCTGTTACAAGAAGTAGGACAGATATCCACCTCTTCCCAACTTCCACTCAAAAGAAATAACCTGCTGTCAAAGAAAATTGATTCTGGTTAGAAATGCCACTGTGTTCTTTCCCCTTAATCACCAGTGTTACGAGCTGAAATTAAAGATATCCCTACAAACTAAATGAACCCACCTTGGCAATCCATCACAGCATTGTCAAGTATTAAAGGAAGCAACATCTAGCTAGATGTGAACCCTGAGCAGAAAACACTGGCTTGTGCACCTACATTGCTCTGCAGTCACCATAAAGGTATGAAAACCCTTTCATACTTTGAAACTAAATTAAAAGTTTCACACTTTCACACTGTGAAATATTACCTTGTTTCTCATACCAGAACAATGTTGGCACGTAATTTTTAAACAATAAAGGGACTCTGCTATGCAATTTCTCCCACCTTCTGAGAACTCATCCAAGGGACTCAACAGGCTTTCTCCAAGGCAAGCCTGGAGTCTAGGTCACTGAAATCTGTATGATATTTCTGACTCACTCTATTCGTTTCTTCCTAGCACACAGTGAGCAAGGTCATTAAGCTGTGTATGTGCTGATCTGCAAATAGTAAGTGCTTTTTCTAATATCATTTTCTAAAATTACTTCAGTCTGCACTTTTAGAAAATTAATGCTTTTCAACTAGATGATCTGTTTAAAAAAAATTAAATCTGTGCAATCCAGTGTTTTGAGAGGGCTTTTGCTTTTCATAAAGAAGAGTTTTCACAAACATTAATGGATGTTTTTAGCTGGAGGAGGAGAGATGGGAACATAAGCCCAATACAGAAGCATTGCTTCTGAAAATAAACAAATGGGAAGTTGCTTCCATACCAGGGCAAGAAAAACATACAACTTTACAGCAATTATAGAGGTAAACAGAGTATTTATATGTCATTCAAAACTCCTTTTTTTCAATTTATGGTAATATTTCACATCATGAGATGAGAAGTGGCAGATAACTCTACCCGACTCTGCAACTTGTTTTCCTCACACATCAAAATCTAATAAATAAATTTAAGCCTAATATAACTTCTGTTGACATCTCTGATGAGTTCTTTAAAAACTGAAAGTGGCAGCCAAGCTTGCTTTCCTCGTCTGCCTAAAATAAAGAGACACAGGGTGAAGGTGGTGGAACTGAGTATTCAAATGGTCTTTAGTCAGCCTCTACACTCAAAAAAAAAAAAAACAAAACAAAACCAACCTCAAAAACTCCCCCCAAAAACTCCACAGAATAACCCAACCAAAACTTTCAAAACAAAACCAAAGCCAACAGCAACAACAAGATAGAGGATAAGCCTCCACAGAAGTTCTGTCCACACCAGAATGGTAAGGTTACATGATGGAAGTTCTTGCACTTGAGACAAAGGATTAGCCAGGGACCTTGGAAGATCCTTAGCCCACCCTTTTCACTTTGTCTAAAGTAGCAACTTACAACTGTTATATTATCCTTCAAGCAGAATAGCAATGAGAACAAGATGACATAAACTTTGTTAGCAGCCTTCACAGGTACTTGCTGACAGCAGAGGACAGGTAATGGCTCAAATTCTCAGGCCTCATTCCAGAGTTGAATGTTCCATAGCTTCATGATTTATGCCCTGAGATCTGCACAGTAACTGCAAACTGCCCAAAAACTGCTTCCAAATAGAAAAAGAACATCTCAAAATAATACATATGCAAGGAGGGGAAAAAAAAAGGTGTGGAAAACAAGAAACTAATAAAAATGCTATCAATGGAGAGCTCAACTGACCACCAGAAGAACCATGAACATAGATAAGTGTATGGGACATGACAAGATGGATCCCAGAGTCCCGAGGCAATTG
>WYDI02012315.1:15190-50814 GCA_009867235.2 Psittacus erithacus
TGTCTTGAGGGTAGTGGTCAGTGGCTCAGTGTCTGGATGGACACCAGTGATAAGTGATGTGTCCCTCAGGGGTCTGTGCTAGGACCAGTACTCTTTAATACCTTCATCAATGACATGGACAGTGGGATTGAGTACATCACCAGCAAGTTTGCAGATGGTATCAAGCTGTGTAGTGCAGTTGACACACCCGAGGGACAGAATGCCATCTAGAGACACCTTGACAGGCTTGAGAGTTGGGACCATGAGAACCTCACGTTCATCTCAGGTTCAAGGGGTCAAATGCAGGGTCCTGCACCTGGGTGAGGGAAACCCCCAGTATCAGTACATGCTGGGGATGAAGGGATTGAGAATACCACAGAGGAGAAGGACCCAGGGGTGCTGGTGGTTGAAAAGGTGAACATGAGCCAGCAGTGCACTTGCAGCCCAGAAAACCAACTGTATCCTGGGCTGCATCCAAAGGAGCTTAGCCAGCAGGTCGAGGGAGGTGATTCTGCTCCTCTACTCTGCTCTTGTGAGACCCTACCTGCAGTACTGTGTCCAGCCCTGGAGTCCTCACACAGGAAAGACTGGACCTGTTCGAGCAGGTTCAGAGGAGGCTGCAAAAAATTCTCAGGGAGCTGCAGCACCTCTGCTGTGAAGACCAGTTGAGAGAGCTGGGGTTGTTCAGCCTGGAGAAGAGGAGGCTTCAGGAAGACCTTATTGCAGCCTTTCAGCTCTTAAAAGAGGCCAATGAAGATGGGGAGAGACTTTTTAGCAGGACCTGCTGTGACAGGTCAAGGGGTAATGGTTTTAAACTGAAAGAGTGGAGATTCGGGCTGCATGTGAGTAAGGATTTTTTCTACAGTGAGGGTGGTAAAACACTGGCACAGTTTGCCCAGAGAGGTGGTGGATGCACCATCCCTGGAGACATTCAGGGCCAGGCTGGATGTTGTTCTGGGCAACCTGGGGTAGTTGATGATGTCCTTGCTCATTGCAGGGGGTTGGTTGATGACTTTTGAAGGTCTAACCCAAACTATTCTATCTATACTTGTAAATTAAAGTTATTGTAACAGCACAATATAGTCTCATTTGCTTTTGTTTCATTTTAGTCCAAGTGGCTCAAAAAATCTGCTTCTTTTAAGCAAATTCTGATTCCCTGTGATTTCTTCCATTCCACTGGTCCTGGCCAAACTTCAAGCTTACAGATTTCAAGTGCTCTAACTTCTCACAGAAGTCAAGAACAGCCACCTTTTCATGTCTAAAATGATAAAGTTTGTGCATGAATGGTAAAACTCAGCATATTCAGAATAGGTCATAAATATTAACTTGCTACATACAACCTGGGCATGATGCTCCAGATATCTTGTAACAAAAAAAGCTCTGCCTGACCACTTTAAGTCAAAGAATAAAACCTCAACTCTCCTAATTTTATCTCTTCTTGGCCCCAAGCACATACAAAGAAAAAGAACAGAGACCACATCAAAGAATATTTGGATATCTTGTACCTCTGCTCAGTCAAATTTTAAATTTGAAAAAATAAAGGCTCTCTCTTACCCCAATATTGTTTTTTAACTGAAACATATCCAAAAAAGCACCCCCCCTGAAAGATCCCCAAACAAATAAACAAAACCAACAAACAGCCCCCAAATCAACAAAAAGCCCAGTCACAGGCAGACACCAAGCATGGAAAGTTCCGTTCCAGACTGGTGAAAGTTTAAAAGTTTGGAAAAGAAATCAGAGTATCAAAAAGTTAGGAAAAAAAGATTACATGCTCTTAGAACACATAAATCAGAGTTTCAGTTAGTGAGGTTAGCTTTCCAAAAAGTCCCATAATGGCAATATTTCCAAAAACTTCATCCCATGTCCTTCATAATCACTGCTTTTTTTAGCCATTTCCACTGTGTAAACTGCTCAGATCTGCCAAATAGCCTGTGTTCTGACCAAGCACAGGACCAGACTCTAGCCTGTTCCCTCAGACAAACTCAAATGACTGTTTGCTGCCTCTACACTCGAGCTCTCTGAAGTTTTATGTGCTCTCAGATTTACTTACTCAGATTTCTGATAAAACTCCATTAAGAAGTACCATATTCTGGCATCATGAGATTACGCTCAGTTTGCATGGCAAAAGTGAAGCAATTTTGATTAGACTGAAGTCCAATCATGATGATGCAAGCTGCACACACTTTCTTTCTATAAAAACCCTCACATAAACAGCAGAGAGGTTTCTTCAGGTATCTACCCTCTCTAGCCACCTCATTTGCATGTTAAAACTCCCTAACCTAGAACTTAAACTCTTCAGTCCCAGAAGAGCTTCACAGACTGCTATAGTAACTTGAAACATTTTACCTTCTCTCTCCCCAAATGCACAATGAATCACTTTGTCTCTTTCTCTCCTTTCCTCACAGTAACCCTGTAAAGCAGCCCTGGTGAGCTTTCTGTGACCTCTATCTACGCTCTGTAGCTGCTAATTTGACAGCTGAACTGTTCTTTCTTCATTTTCATCTCTGAAGCGTAGTTCAATTCACAATTACAAAATCTGAGGGTTAACATGAAGACAAGCAACACTGTGGCTCAAGTCAGAAGTGAAGGGAGAGGAGAATTAAAATTAAGCAACCTATACTTCTATCTGATTAAGGCTACTGCATAATAATGACCCTGCTACTATTTCCATTAAACAAAAACATCTGTATCCTTTCTCAGGGCACTGGAGTGCCTACAAACACACAAGAGTGGAGTTAAAGGTAAGTAGACGAACCCCTTAATTTAATTTCTCTCAGCTTTCCAAATTGCTCATTTTCTTCTCATCATATAGCAAAACTCCCAAGAAGCAGCTCCATAAGAAGAGGGACAAAACTCCCAATCTTCCGACACTTGTAAAATACACTAATGGTTCCATGCAGGCTAATGAAGATGGTGTGACAGCCAGCTCAGGTGGAATTACTAATATGATAACAAGTTTCTCCACCTACAAAACAGAATCATGTAAATAACATCTTACCACTAAGATACCTATTTGTGTAAGCACAGACTTAATCACTTAGGCATAAGGCATTTAAAGGTATTATTAGGGCACATTAAGTCTTATTAAGGCCTTATTAATACAAAATTTTAATGACACTATGAACCCCAGCAGTTCAGCAATAAGAAGCAGCAGCATCAGTGTTTTCAATTTCAAAATCTAAACAGACAGAAGATGGCAGAATTCTGCCCACGTGCAAAAAGAAGAAGCCCCATTACTCAAACCTATTCTTCATGCCACACTAGCTTTCAACACAGTACTTCTCTCTCATTATAAACAGCACTTTGTATCTCTCCCACCTGACATCATGAACACCAGATACAGTGCATCAAATGCATGACTTAAGCATACTGATGCAAAGTGAGACTGAAGTAATGTGACTTCACCAAAAAAGGCTACGGTCGTATCACTTCATGGGTGATGATCTTGGTTCTCCTCACTTGCATTCTTACCTCTCAACTAGCCTCCCCTTAAAGCAGTGGCAGGGTATACAATTCATAAGTGACAAAGCTGACTCTAATGAGTCTGCAAAGCAGCAGATCCTTTCTAACAACTCTGAAGCAAGAAAATTCTGAACTGAATTCAGAACACAAGGCTACCCATACCACAAAGCTGGCATTAAATGCTATTTACATGCCTCTCCTACAGATAGTCATGCCAAACATTTGTATTCAGTAGTAACAGCTCTCCATTCTGCTATCCTACATGTGAGGAAAATCACTATTGGTCATGGGAAACTGAGGTTGTGTTTCAGAAATATCAATTTACTACCAATTTTAAATTGTGACCTAGGCACTGTGTGAGCACTTTAACCAGGTGTACAAAATAGTCTTTTATGTATTTTACCTCAATATTTATGTTCCAGTGAGCCAGCTACATCAGATTGTGAGAACCGTGAAAAACAATTTAGCTATGTACTCATTTAGCAACTATTTCTAACTGCAGCTGAAAAAACCCAAGGCTGTGTTGATTTATAGCCATTATTTCACATATTCTGATAGCTTTTCATCTTAACCCTGCTGCCCTTCTGAGATTGAGTATTCCCAGTTTTTGCGGCAGCTTTCCATAGGTCAGAGTTATAATTTAAGACACGCACTAATGGGTCACAAATCACATTCACACTCAAGAGACATAATCCCATTGGAAATAGTTGTCTAAATGAACTTCACAGCATTGCTCCATTGATATGCTGCATAATCCTGCCCTTTGCCAAAGTGAAATGTGCTGTTTTACATGGAGATACAAGCAGTATTACTATTAAATGCACACTTTAGGTGGATCACTCATTTCTCTCACTTCAAAAAATGCCTTAAGATTCCTGAAGAGACTCAACAGATCAGGTTTCAACAACACAATGTGTAGCCAGATAAAAATAACCTTTTTTCTCCACCTTTAAGCAGGCACACTTGCAGTTTGACTACCAAAAACTACATGTTGTTTATAAGATCTCTGCCAAGGTACAAACTGGTTTGTTTCATTTTATTGTCCTTTTTGTTTTGTAAACTCTTTATCGCCTCTGTTACGCTGGTTTTAGAAGCCAAGTGCAAGCACTAGACAAAGAGCTACTGTCTGAAAAGGAACCCACTGTTTCTTTGTCTTTGACATCTCCTTGTGCAAGAAGGCAAGTGCAGGGTCCTGCACGTGGGGATGAACAACCTCCATCATGTGCCAGTACAGACTAGGGGCTGACCTGCTGGAAGGTAGCTCTGTGGAGAACTCAAGACTCCTGATCAACAGCAAGCTATGTCCATGAGCCAGCAGCTATGTGCCCTCGTGGCCAAGGCAGCTGGTGGTATCCTGAGGCTGCTTTAGGAGGAGCACTGCCAGCAGGCTGAGGGAGGTGATCCTTCCTCTCTGCTCTGTCCTGGTGAGGCCACACCTGCAGTATTGTGTCCCATTCTGGGCTCCCAGTATAAGAGAGACATGGAGCTCCTGGAGCAAGTCCAGTGAAGAGCTATCAGAATCATTAAGGGTCTCTTATATGAGGAAAGGCTGAGGGAGCTGTGCTTGCTTAGCCTAGAAAAGGGTATCTGGTAAAAAAAAAGGGGAATCTGAAAAATGTGTGTATGTAACTGAGGGGAAGGTGTCAGGAGGCTAGGGCCAGACTCTTCTCGGCGGTGCCAGGTGATAGGACAAAAAGCAATGCATGTGAACTAAAACACAGGAAGTTCCACCTGAACATGAGGAGTAACTTCTCTACTGTGAGGGTGACTAAGCACTGGAAGAGGTTGTCCAGAGAGGTTGTGGAGTCTCCTTCTCTCAAGACAGCAGAGAGTTGTCTGGACACAATCCTGAGTAATATGCTCTGGGTGATCCTACCTGATCAGGGAGGTTGGACTAGGTGACCTCCGGTGGTCCCTTCCAACCTCAAGCATTCTGTGCTTTGTGAATATAAATGTTTATCTGTTCCTAACATCTCTATCAAGCTAACTACAGAGTCCCACCATTAGCTGACTCTCCATTTGATCCTGCTACACCATTTCACTCCTCTCAACCTGCACCATACTGTGTAATACTTTCAGGCATGCCCTTTCACAAATACTACCGCCTCTTCCAGGCATAGACACTCTGCTTCAGCCTCACCTCCCTGTAGAGGAAATCCCTGTCCCAGGTAGTCAACACTCATTGTTTTGTTTCATATCCCACCCAGAAGACTAACCACTTTATTATAGATAATTAAAAATATGCACCTGAATTTACAAGATTTTGACCAAGATACAACCACAGAGGCACTTGGGAGACACTGCCCCATTTTCTCATCCTTAGTTGCTGAACATTTAGAGTCAAATACTTCCCATTACAAGGACAGCAATGAGTCCTTCCCCTGTGATGGCAAACAGAGCTGCTTGTTGGAATATCTGAGTATCTGGTTACTCCGAGTCTATTACATCTTAAAATCCGTATCTCAGGCAACAAGAATTTCAACGATGTTGCTCCTTGCCCTCTGCAGCACGCAGTACTCACATTAATGTGTCGAGCTGTATCAAAATAGAAGGGTACCTATTTTGAAAGCAAAAAACTTTGTATTCTGGGTTTCTCGGCACAGCTGCATTGGTATACAACCCAAGCCCTTTACTTTAGTATTATTTTTAGCACCGCTCTCTCAGAAAGCAAACCATATACCAGATACTGTCTGTAAAAGCTCCCTGGGCAAAATGCTAAAGCAAAGAGATGAAGTGCAGATAAGTATCTTCAGAGTCTACTACTATTTTTCCAGACTGCTACTATTATTGATGAATATGCATTTGTCTTTATTAATTTCATTACGGTCTGGACAGGAAGCGCTACAGATGCTCGTGTCTTCATAAAATGTCCTTTGATTAAAACTGAAGTGAAATTATATAATTGATTTTTTTTTTTCCCCTAGCCTAGCCAGTAAGTATTTCTCCTTATCAGGATGGAGGAAAGGCCCTGAGTGCTAACACGAACCAAGAAGGTCAATGTCCTTTTTTAACTCACAGGTCTTATGTCATAGTATAAATATGGCACTGGCACCTGACAATTAGAAGTCAGCAGCATCAGCTACAGCCTGCTGCAAACTCCATGGCTGTAAAGTCCAACCCATCAGCGACACTGATCAATCATATATTTTGTGGCAATTTACTAATTATATTATTCCTATACATTACTTCATCACAGGTGGAATAAGTTTACTTTTCTGGATGGTTTACTGAAGTAAAAAAAATTTATACTTTGTGGCCTCATAACCACATAGCAGTAGTTTCAAAATCACATATTTCAAAAGATAGTATGTTGAATACTTTGTTCACATGCCAAACCAGGCAAAGAAGAAATGAAAATGTTGCTGACAAAATTGTTCTCTCTTCAATCCCACCTTATTGTTTCCATTGAATAATACAGTATTTTGAAGTGCAGAAACTCTAGGTTAGTTTTGAGCACAAACAAAGCTGGGTTTGAAAGAAAACAGTAAGAAAATGTAAACATTAACATGCCTGCCTCCAAATATCCGTAAAACAAACTGAAAGATACAGAGTAAACACAGGTGACAGATCTGCTTGCTTTTGAGGACTTGGCTTTGTGTCTCCCAGTTTCACCCACTCATGCGTGTTCTTGAAGGAAAGCTCAATCCAACACTTTAAAATCAGAGCCATAGTTTGATTTTGTGATTATGCTACCTTCCTAAAAAGTTCTCTTACTGTGTTAAGAATAAAGCATATCATCAATCCCATTGCTTGGGTTTTAGCTAGATTCATAAGACGATCCTGGACAAGGACTAAGGAACCATACCATTAACATGCAGCTGTGTAGACGATATAAAGATTAGGCAGCTATAGAATTAGTATGACTTCAGAGTAGCTTTTTTAAATTAATGATGCAACTAAAAGTGCATCATGAATAGCTTTTCACTGAAGTATTACAAGAAAGTAAGGCCTTTGGTACCAAAACATAGGAAGAAGTACTTAATTTTTTAGCTACTGGTCCCAAAGCCCTGAGGAAACTGCTCCCCAAATCATTAAGAGATCTGCAGCAAATAAGCTGAAAAACACTCTGTGCTCACAATTCCTAGTAGTACTCAGTAGAAAACAAGGCATAGCCTATCTAGGCAACTTGCTCAGATCACACCTTCTCAACACCATACAAATGCCATATATTCCTGCCTTTTGGCAGCAACTACAAAGACAGAGAAATCATTCTCCCTGGCACGTATTCCACTATTGAACAGATAGAACAGTTTTTGCTAGCATGTAAGTTTAGACACCTGTTGCTCATCAGAAGTCCCATAAACATCATCTCACTGATGAAAAATGGGAACAGAATTACTAGCAAGGTCTTCAACCACAGCAGCTATAAACCTTTCAGTCACTCAGCATACAAAGTTACAAATCACCAAAGCTACTAGCATTTTTACAAAGAACAAGCTCAGCACCCTTTAATTCAAATATATTTCAGAATTAAAATTGGAGAGAACGCAGTGAAACACACACAGACATTCGTGCTTTCCTCTCCACACTTCTAGAGAAGGAATGGTTATTTCTGATAGCAGCTCGATCAGCACAGGAGACTCCCACAAACAAAAAAACCTTTGCTTAGATATTAGCTATGTAGTAAAGTACATTCAGGAAGCCCTTGTATCAATCTGGCATTTTTCAAGTACTTGGCAGTTGGTCTTTTTACTTATAATACCTTTTTGCCTGTTGAGTATTAAACCAAAAGTCATCTCTTCCAGTCCATAAATATACTGAGAATCCCAATTAGCAGAAATCTACTGGTTGATTCAGGTATTAATGTTAACTTCTCTAAAATTAAAGCATTACAAAAGACTTAATTTTCTATTTAATGATATGACACCTCCTACTGATAGATTTGGGTTGTGCTACTGACTGCTTAGACATTATACACCCATGAAATTTTAAAAGAATAAAATCTGAATTATTGAAACACTATCTAGAAAAAACATCACAAATGTCTAAGGATAGAAAGAGAAAGTAAAAGGCTTTAATACATTTCACTATTTTGTGCAGATAATTATTTAACAGACTACACACAACAATGAAGAAACAAATACAAACATTTCAGCATTTCTCATTTTCTTTTCTCAAGACATCTGGACTTGTACTTTGAGCATAAGTAGCAGTTAAGTAGTTAATCCACTGATACATAACCTAAGCAGAAAATAATTATTTAGTTATACCACTAAATGGTTAATATCATTAGTGGTACAACATCTCTGTGCTGTACCACTAATACTTTCGTGGTTACTGTAGAGATAAATTTGTAATCCAGGTAACTGGAGTACAACAGTAAAACCACAAAATATCCCCAAGCTGTGTTTAAGAAATATTGCAGATAATAGCTTTAGATTAAACTAGAATTTGTTTTCGTTGCTAGCATTGCAATGACGGGCAAAATTGTCTCCAAAATTCAATGTATTAGAAGGAAGATTCTTACATTTTATGATGACGAAACAAAATACATGACAAGAAGGTACCAAGAAGTAAGATTCAAAACTCTGTAACTAGAGGTTATTTTCAATGAAAGGTATTACTGAGTGCAGATTTTTTTGGGTTGGAATAGATTGACTGTTTGCTTGATACCTCAAGTAATGAACTTGTCTCCCTCATGAAGTGACTAAACCCAAGAAAGTCTTTACTGAACAGAAATAGCTTGAGCATTACAACCTACTCAAGAGCAACAGAATGCAAATATCTTCCTGTGCTTACAGCTGTATTGTAAAAGCTGAACAAAAATGAAGCTTGCATTTCGTTTGCTGGCAGAAAAAAAGAATATTCAATTCACAAGAGTGCATATAACAAAACCAAACATGCAATTACTTGCTTTGAAAACTTTTACTGTAACATAACATTGAGGAGAATAGTAATTCCGCAAAACAAAAGATGTAAACAGGATAGTAATTTTACCTGCAATGCATATAGCTTCTCAGATCATTTGAGAGGGGCAAAGAAGGGTGTGGTGTTTCTCAATGATCAAGACACTTTAAACTGAAATGGGTTTTCATTTGGAAAAAAGCCAACATTACTTTAATCCAGCATTAAGCGAAATACTGTGCTTCTTGCACTGCCTTAACAGACCTTAAAAGCAAAATAACTACCCATTATTTTGGCATTCATGTTTTTTTGCTCAACCTTTTGGATTTCACAGAGCTGCTATCCAGTGTTGCCACAAAATACATACTGTAGAACCTAGTAGCACAGGCTACTTCCCATACCAATACTAAGTAGAAAGGAACATGAAGCAGGGCTTTACACTACATTGCTGGAACTAGTACGTGGTAAGAATTAACACTTAGAAAAAGTCAACCTACAGTTTAGAGAAGGAACTAATTGTCTGCAGGAGCTGATTTTTGGTTGTGTATTATTTTTCATTTTCTGCATCTGCTAATTTAAAGCAGATACACTTGCTGCTTTCTTTGTTCTGCTGCCTATATTATCTTCTTTGCCCCTCCCCATATACCATACACCAAGCATTATGAATGTAAGCCCAAAGTCCCAGACAATCGAGTGAGCAAATTTAGTGTAATGCACTGGTGTGAGATGTGAAACAAGAAAGCGTCTCTCAATCTTCATCAAAGTTCTGTTGTAGGAGAAAGTTGGCAGCCAAGTTCTCATTCTTCTCACAAGCAAAATATGCCTGTATCACAAGTCCTTCAGGAAATCCTAATGCCTTTAACTGAAGAAAAGAAAATTTAGAAAATACATTTCGTATATTAAGCTTTTTTATATATCCAGTATCTTGACAAGCAACCTTAGCAGTTACTACCTTCTTGAAAAAAAATTGCTGCCTAGCTCAATACATACAGCCTTTTGTGAGTAAAGAATAAGAAGGTGCTGCCTCTGTGCACAGAATTCTCACTTGAAAAAGTTATTTGAATAAGCATAGTGAAGCAACATAAAATGTACCGCTTATTTCACAGTAAGTTACTAAAACAGACTTGGGTCACAGTAATGTTAGGAAGTAACAGCACACTGCATTGCTGAAGAATAAAAACTTCAAATACTGTCCATTTAAAACAATTATATGACACTCAAGATTTTTAATACAAATTACCTGAAACAAAAGTTCCCATCCTGTGGTTACTAGTAGGTAGCCCAACACATTACATTAAGCCATACTTTCAATTGCTCCAACTGGACTTTCACTTTCTATAAAACTGACTACACACTGAAGCTGTAAGAAGTAAGGTGAGAGCAATCCGGTTTTTATAAGTCAAAGAACTACTTGATGTCTGGGACATGATGACAATTTGGAATAGGAATACTAGAGAAGAGCATATTACTGTGCCAAGGGAAATGGGTTTAGCCTGCACTTCAAGGCATTCAGCAAACCAATTGCCAATCTTTAACCGAAAGGCAGATACATGTAACCATTTGGAGATTTTCTTAAAATCATCACAGCACCTGCAAGGCGTTTTACATACACGGCAGATCAAATTTCTGTAAAAAATAATGTCCTATTACCCATTATTAACCTTTCTTAGATTTAACTTCATACTTACAAACAGCATGAATGTGTCAGCTGTAATACTAAGACTCTTAAATTTTGAGGTGTGTCTTTCATGGAAAGGTAAGTAGCATACAACCTTTGAAGAGGCTGTAGAGGCAATACTCTACTGCATAAAACAGTTCTAATGGAAATGCAGCAGACTAGAGAGGATTGAAGAAATACATGGACAGTTTTATTAGACTAATTTTATTTGTCAATTTCCTAGAGATCTAGAGAATTGACATCTATACTAAAACAGCTCTTTTCCTCGCATAACCTTTTGCTTTGGCACTTGAAAAAAACACTGTCTTTAATACACAAAAACAGTACTAAAGTGTGACACTGCTATCCGTCCTAAGAAAAATCTGAGGCATTACCATCTATGCAAATATGTATTTAGTCAATGTTACACACAGTATTTATGCATGTAATATGCCACCCCCAAATGTGTTTTTATAGACACGTTTGCCAGCATTTTTAGAAAGCTACAATTAACTAATTCTAGTTAAAGTCTAGGATAGACAAATAACTGTGTTAAGTAGCGATTTCAACTAATCTACTTAACTATGAGAGCTCTTATTATCCAAGTACTTTGCAAACAGCGCTCATGCAGACACACCTTTGTACCTGGAAACCTTTCATAGCACATTCTACAATAGTATTATCTGAAGCTTTTGCAAACAAAATTGCTGCCTGAGTTCCCATTCCTGAAGGAAACCCATTCAACCACCACTTATTACAGGCTGTGATCACTTAAAGGTTCTACAACTTCTCAGTAACAGAGATTCAAGAGATTTTAGACTCAATTGCTATAAAGCAAGAAGAAATGTGAGTTGAAACAAGACTACAGCAGCTATGAAATACCTAATACAAAATATAAAAAATTATGCAGATCTACTGAGTATATGCAAAGTTTAAGTTAAGGTACGTCTTAAGCACAAACCCTACAGCAACAGTCAAGCAGCATTTCAAATAAAAAGGCTCACCCTTTCTATAGCTTCTTTTTCCTGAGGTGTTACTTGAATGTAGTTCATGTGACCATTTCCAGCTTCTGCTAGTCCTCCAGTGCTGGCACCATCATCACTGCCACCTAAACCTTGGCGAGACTCCAAAACTGGCTCATTCAACATATGAATAAAGTGTTCCTGGTGTTGGCTTATTTGCTGCAATGCATGGGAGAATAAAAGAAATAAATATATTGAAATGAAACATGTTTAAGGCTGCCAACAGGCAAGTAAGAATATTTCTTTTCAGTGAATTAAGTAGTCAAAACAATATGGAAAAAGTTCATAGAGAAGTGATTAAATATAAGAAATGCAACTTTATGCTTCAGTTCAGTTGCAGTGACCCTCCCTCTGCCTGATGTCCTCTGCATCTCTTCTAAAGAGACTGAAACCCATTTCTAATGTCACAGAAAACATTCTATACAGCAACAGCTGCTGAAAAGCCAACAACAGAACGCTATAGCTGTTATTAACACACTATTACTAACAAACATAATCCTTTCTTCTAAAGCTAAATCAAAATTAGTAGGATTATTTTGTTGTTTCAAGATTCACCTGCAGTAGTTGAGGGTTCTCCCTTCCAATCTGCTGTAGTAATGCTGGTAACAGAGAAGGATTTTGCTGAATAATTTGTCTCATCTGCTGGAACTGAGGCTGATTTCGTAAAAACTCGAGTGGATGTCCTGAAAAATGAATGAAACAGCTTGTGTTTTAAAGTTACAGATTTTTAATAAAATACATACCTAAACCATAACTGTTGACAGAATCAAGACACGAAAGTGGGCAATACACCCCTCACTAAACAATATAAAAGCTTACTTCCTCACACTAACTTACTCGAGCTTTAAGCAAGAACTCTTTATACTACAGGTTAAACAATGCATTTTTTTTTCACCCAGCCTTCTGCCCTTCATCTCCAGCACTTTTTATGTCTTATCTCTGAGTAACCTCATTCAGAGGCACCTACCTAGCTTACTGTTTTGTCTCTTTGCCTACAAGAGTTCTCTTCCTCCTGCAATACATCAGTTCTTCCTCAAGTGAGTCTTGCCTTCCCATATATCCTGTACTTACTACCTTGAGCACAGCAGTGTCTAAAGTGGTCCAAAATACTCCATTTCCCCAATTCTCTCCTTATGGATGATATCATGCATGCTTGTCACTTCTACCTGTATGTTTAAAACTGCCTTGTATCTTGAACATCATATCTATCTCTACCACACCCTAAGACAGACCTTTCCTAGTCCTTGATTATGCTTCTTTTTCATAGCTATTTCCCTAAAACAATTCTCTTCAGGCACCAACCACTCTGCCCATGTGCTGCACTGCTGAGTGAAGAGTCCCAGGTCCTGGATAGGTCTCTTGGGTGCTACACCTCACAGAGTTACTGAAGGTTTATTCCTTGATATTCCGATTTCTAAGCAGTAAATGCATTAGTATAGTCAGTTGACTATGCAATTAGCCATAGAAGTAGGAAGCCAGAATTTAAAGTGAGAGAAAACACCATCCCCACATTTATGGTCTTACATTTAAATCCAGAATATTGAATCAAAGGAATTGCACAAGTCCACAGCATTTTTAGAAGCTTCATGCTTTATTCCAGATATATTCACATACAACAAGCCATTAACTTCAAGCAAGTACCAGAATTGGACTTTCTGTGTTACGGCTCTTATCAAATTCACTCTGATCAGTTCACAAGCACCTAAACTCCCTGAAGAAACTCCCTGAAGAAAGAGAATGCTGAAGTGCATGTGTTTTTCACAGCCTATCAAACATAACCTTTCTTACCTCCCAATGAACTAGTAGTTGTAGGTATCGTTGCTACAGCTGCTGCCACTGCTGAAGACTGAGAGGCACCACTGCTTGCTGCTGGAGCAGGGGGTTCAGCCGCAGCCTGATTATCTCTGGGTATGCCCTAAAGCCACAGTTCACAAAATTAATCTACAAAATGCTGAAAGATATGTGTTTTACTGCATGATTTTTTTAAATTTAAGAACAAAGAAAAACACATTAATGATTTCACTGCGAAGACAAAGCAAGATGCTGTGATAGGTATGCATCTACAACTGAAAGAATACTGTGAAAAGAGTAACATTTTTTGACAAGAAAAATGTAGTTTGTGTAGTGAGGTAGTAAAGTATGCACTGCATCAGTTAAAAATGCATTTTACTCTATAAACAAATACGTGCTTTGCATCCTGTTATCTGGTATCAGTGAAAAAGTTAAACTGAATATACTGCTACTATGTTATAGTGTTATGCAAATAAAGTTACATTACAACAACAGAATTGTTGTACAGGATGCTAACAGTGAGGTTACAGATGCCATACAATCTGGCAAGTAATTAAGAAGGGACGTAAGAACATGGCTATTTGGACCTCTTTCCTCAATACAACAGTGTGACAAATGTCATTTACTGTATCTTAAGTGTGTAAAGGCCTGTATGTTACCAAATAGTGGCAGTTTAAAAAAGCTGACTTGTGTTTTGTTTATTTTGAATTTGCAAAAAACCTTTATACAGGCACTAAGTGCTCAAGAGAATGCAGTTGACTAATTTGAAAGGGAACAATTACAGTAGACTAGAATGTGGGTTATACAACAGAGACAGACCTTACCCTATTGCCTTTCTCCTGCATGGGAATCCTTCAAATTTCATACCCTAACCATGCTTGCCCCTCTGTCAGTGAAGTCCTACACCAAATTTGTCCTTTCCATCCTCCTCCCTGAAGCCTAGAAATTTGGGCAGTCTCGCATGGAACAGACACCAAGAAAGACTGACTACAAATCTTGGTGATACAGGCAAAGGAAGTTGATTAACAGGAATGAAAAAGAGGCAGATTACAGAGCAGTAAACCTCCTGATACACACAAAATCATAGTGGCAGGAGCTATGTTAAATCCAGCCTCAAAAGGGCAAGACAACACGAGATCTTCTACCTCACAATACTCAGTTTCTATGGCATCAAAAAAATTGGTTTTTCTACAGCCTTCCAGCGTGTTAAATCCAGCTAAGTCTGAGAAGGCAGCAGAATTGCTGTAACAATATATTTCACCTACCTTGAAGGTGGCATCTTTCAGTTTGAGAATCATAAAAAGGAAGGAACAAGGTGGGTGGAAAAATATCATAGAACTTCAGTGTAACCAGACAATGAAGAGGTTTGGCAAGCCTACCACAGAAATCATTGATACGTAATGTAGATTAAAAATCCTGCTATAACATATTCTTCACATGCTACATTCATCACCATAGCTGAAGAAAAAAGACAAATACACAGCTAATATAAAGGCTGCATCTAGAAAGGGAGAAACGGATAGTGCCCCAGGCAAAACTTTGCTTTACCTGTGAGATAAGAAGTGCATCAAAGTACAAAATCAGCTAATCATCAGTGTACATTTAAGCCTCTCAGAGGAATAAATGCAAGTGTTCCCTGTCAGACACTTCATTGCCATTATATGGCTTGGTCAACTTGCTACATATCCTTTCCTCTGCAGAACAGGAAGAAAATTTCATTCATAACATAACTGAGGTAACTCACACTTATCAGTACCTTACAGAGCACTGCTTAAACATTTTCTCATAAAATCAGTAATTTCAGGGAATCTAAGTATAATGTAGGAACTTGGACGAACCTTAGGAAATTACTGGTTGATTTCACCTATTCACAAGCGTATGTTGAGACTGTGATCCGTGCCCAGATCAAACAACATATGCTTGTTTAAACCTTAAGTTTGCTTTTGAATGAAAGCACTATGGAAACTAGTCCAACCAAATTTACTTTGAAATTATTTGTCATCTTGAACAGCACTTAACTCTTAACAAGCTTGAAGTTTCACTCTCCAAATAAGCAACACTATGTGCAACTGTAATCTTGAAAGACCAGTGAAGTGCATGCATCTTCTTCATACAACTATCCAACAGAATAAAGAATTATAACAATTCACATACAATTAATTTTGAATGGAAATATTGCTCAGACAGCAAAAGGGCCATTTTTTGTACCTTACAGTGGATTAAACAATTGTTTACTGTTTAATTGAGCACCAGAGCAGTTTTTTAGCTGACTGCTTTCCACAGAGGAATAATCACATCAGGCCAAGCACAAAGAATGTACACATTTAAAACAGAACAGTTCCAGTTGGAAGGGACCTACAGTGATCGACTAGTCCAACTGCTTGACTAGAGGCCTGACCAAAAGTTAAAGCATATTATTAAGGGCACTGTCCAAATGCCTCAAGCATTGACAGGCATGGGCCATCAACCACCTCTCTAGGAAGCCTGTTCAGTATTCGACCACCCTCACCAGCAGAAATGTTTCCTACAAATTTCCAGACTAAGAGGCTACAACCAACAGCCTGGTTGTTGGAGGAAAGATGGGATTCCTTCTTAATTAAGGGTTATGAAATCCTTGGGTCAAAAGGAGATCTGAATTCAAATTACTTCAAAGATCAATCTGGGGCACAGGAAAAGCAATGGCACCTTTTGAAATTGAGACCTCCTTCCATGACTACAGCTCAAGGACATAGATTACACCTAGATCATCAGTCATGAAGCCATGAAAACTGAAGAGCTTGTAATGTGAATCATGGGCAAGTGGAATCTTTCAGGTCTCATTTAAGGAACAGCTACATGTTAAGTACTGACACCTTTCCAGCATTTTATAGGTACCTCTGGCGTACTGATTCTTTAAAGCAGGACAGTGGTTTAAACCCCCAACATCCTAATCCTACTCTGCATATTGTATAAAAGATAACACTGATGACAGTTTGAAGGTAGGCAGAGGGTCAAAGAATAATGTCAGCAATGGATGAGTATTAACTGAAGAAAAGCTTCTCTGATGCAGCAGGATGGTAAGGAACATGTTTAGATCCCAGCAGATCAACAGCAGTTTGAAAAACTTTGCAACAACAGGATTTTTCTAGAAGGACAACATAAGTCAGCCATCCTATAGGGTCTCTTAAGAGCAAGACTTTCGCTTCCTACTCCCTCTTCCATGAGGAAGAGGAAGAATAAGGGAAAGATACTTTCAGTAAAGGATAACATGAAACAGAAAAGGACCAGCTTATGTAGCAGATGGACCCCTCTTAAACACAAAACCTAGTGAAGGAACAGAAATGAACTGTTCAGACCAGTCAGACTTAATCCATTTGGCAGACATGCCATGCGTTGAACTCCATCATAGAGATGCTCTATTTCTATTCTGGACTTTCTGAACAGGAATGCCAGACTGAGTGCACAAGTACTGCACACTGCATCTGACTGACAAAGGAAGCCCAACACTTACAGGAGGCACTGGATTTATGGTATACATACACAGTAAATGAACAGTAAAATCAACGTTTTTAAGGCATGAAAAACAAACATTTGATATTCTATACACTTGATATTCCAGACTAATAGCAGGTAGATGTGAGCCACTGCATTCACCTTTTATTGGGCTTATAGCAGATGAGAACTGAACTTTTTACATTCATGTACTCAAAACATTTGCTGTCTAAACTCCGCAGGTTACAAAGTCTTGGGATCATTAACGTAACTAGCAAGCATGCCAGTGACTTGCAGTTGTTAAATGAAGTTCTCCTTCAGCAGTTACAAAAGGGAAGTTTTATAACGGGAGATAAAGATGCCAGTTTTCTTATCAATCTATCAGAAATTTAATCCACATATATTTTGTGAGAACTGGTTCAAGATATCTGGCTTCAAGAGTTTAATAAAGTTCAGATTTGGAGCAAAGAAAAAGCACACTAGTGAAAAAATGGTATGCTAGAGAAAAAACTAAAGACTTAAAACTAAAGAAATACTGATTAAACAACAAGTTCCCAAACAGATTCTCTGGGACACAGACACTACAACTGTTAAGATTATGGCATACAATGAGAAGCAATCCAAAAAGTCCCCTAACCAATGAGATTTTAATTAAAGTGGAATTTTCTATTTCTTCTCATGCTAATAAAGTTAATTTCACCCTTCAAACTCTATATACCAAATGAGAAATTATTTCTTCTCCAAAACACTGCTTAAATTAAAGCACCAGTTAAATTAATAATGCTTCAAAAAACTTTCAAACCTTTGTTTGGAAAGTCTATTATCAAGAATACTGTGCATTACTAGTAAAAACAATGAACTGGAACTTCAAAAAAAGGCCTTTGTGACATTATAGATACTAACATAAAGTTTGTGGTGACAGCATTAGCTGTCACCAAGATGTGATGAAAACATTCCCTGGGGCAGCCACTGGCAATTAAAACTATCACTAACTGGACACACTTCACATACATATCCATACAGATCAACAAAGAATAAAAGCAAAGTAGTGACAGAAGCAATTAGGGATGACTTCAGTATTTCCTGTAACACATTATGATCCTCAAAATTCAAATCTCAGACTTCCAGATGCTCTGTTGTTATTCCTCTATGAACATGTATTACTCTCACTGATTGGCTAATAGACAAAACAACCAAGTAAATCGTAGTTAAAATTGTTCTCTAGTGAGGACAAAATAAAGTGAAAGAATAAGGTGTAGATAAAAAAATGCTCACCATTAAAAGGTATTCCACTGCTCTGTCAGGATTGTTGAAGCTAGCCCGCAGCGCTGCAATTACTTGCTCTCGTTCATAGCCCATTGACATGATCTCAGTCACCATATTCTCATAGGACTGACCTGTCACTAGAAGTAACATGACCACCATATTAAGGAAATAAGGCAAAAAAGGCACAAAAAAGTTTCAATGGATGAATTTCATTTCTACCCAAATCCAAGTCGTTCATTGGAGAGTAAAGAATAGCTTGTATAAAACTTGCCATGGTTCTGTTGCTTTAACCCCAAATATATTCTGTTTTTTTCATTATCATTTGATTAGAATCATAGAAGGTATCAAACACAATGCAAACTTCTATTAAGAAAGCAGCACTTGTGATACTTTTGTACTTATAACTGAAATAATATTCCCTATGATTTTATCTAAGGTCAAGGGCATCCTCAGTACAGAATTCTTGAGGTAATCAAGAAAAGTCTCCTGCAGTGTAAATTTGAAATTAAACTTTCTAGGCAGAAATCTGCCTTTGAAACTGTTAGCTACTGGAGGTTTTCCTAAATACAGACTTTACACTATGCTATGGTTAGACAGATGACAAATAGTGACAACCAAGTTCCAACTGTGTACTGCTCCCTGCTGCTGCTGTTGATGACCAAAGTAATCTAATCAATTTAATATGGACCAACTTGAGTCAGGCAGAAGACTTAAAGTTAGGGTTGATGAGAACAAGTTATCTTGTTTAATTCATAAATATTTGACTAGGCATCCATCACATCAAATCCCCCACCTCTTACAGCATAAACGGACTAAGATTGGCCCATATCTGCAACTAGCAAGAGAAAAGCGTACACACACTATGTATGATGCAACTGAATGACAACTGATCACTACACTAATGGTACTGTAGGGAAAATAATGATCTCTTTTCACAACCCATTTTTTCCCCTTTCTTAAAAATCAAGTACAGCAAATTCAACAAAATTGAAAAAAATATCTACCCTATTATAAATTTTAATTAAGTAACACCTTAAAGGTTATCTTCCCATGCAAAACCAGAAGTGTGTGCGTACAGAAGCAACAAACCAAGCCAAAAAAAACAGGGGATAAAATACCATGTCCTCGCTTGGATAAAGGTACTCTTCATCTCGGTGGAACTCTAATACTGACTTTAACACTAGCAAGTTAGTGGCAGGAGAGTTAAATAATTATCAGTCACCGTAAGCCCAACAAAATAAAAAATGTAAAGCAAACAAATGCTGTTAGAGCTACTCCGTTAAGACAAGTAAGTCACAATTAGAAGAACAAAGTAAAACCTCAGGTTTTATTCCCTTAGGGAATAGGTGCTGAACTCAAGCGCACATTAACATAACCACATTGCCTGATTTTTAAAGGATGCTTCTAAGTAGTCAGTGGATGTATGACTAAGGGCAAAATACTCAATAAAAAAATAATAAAACAGCCCTAGCCCAAGGATACTTGTGCATTATCTATAAATGATAGATTTATAACCCTTGACTAATTTGAGGATTACTGCTCAGTTCTCAAAATGATAGTGCTGACCTGAGTTTAAGGAATGGTAAGTTCATGTCTCCATATAAACTATCATTTTACATCTACCTTCATTTTTTCAGAGACATAAAAAAAAAAATCCCCTAAACTTCACTGTAAAGATACATATTTCTGTATGTATTTTCAGCAGAAGCAAAAAAGCCAAGTCAATAACTGTCAACACAATGGTTTTGCTAAACTTATTACTCATGTTCTTTCTTAGACAGCTCTAGTTTAGCTTGGTTAGTTTGTTTTAGCTAACAAACTTATCAAGGCAAACAGCAGACAGATCACCTTTTGATCTAATTACTTAGCACTTACACATTTCTGTAGTGCTTTTTCAGTGTAAGCTAGGTAGAGACTAAAGCAGTATGAAGTATCTGATAGAAAAAAAAAAACCTGCAAAAAGGTCAACTTGCGGTGGACAGACTACTACATAAGCCATAATTAAAAACCAAAGAAGAAAAAAGGAATTACTGTGAATTTAGGCACATGTACTTCATACATAGTCTACTTACACAAGTCGTACAGAATAAGATGAAGAATAATAATTCAGGAATTCAACAGCATCAGTGTCATGATATAGAGTAATGCCTATCTCTACATAGTGCTACTGGGAATGTGAGGACAATGCTGAACTGATTTTGCTTTTCGCTTTTGTCTTTTGAAAGAACATTTTAAAGTTGGATTAACTTTCAAATTCCAGTTCATCACACTCGCCACAGTAATTCTTGTCTCATGCCCTAAATAAAGCTTAGGCTGCTCCAGTGAAAGACACAGTTGCACAGGAACTGCAAGATGCGCAGATCCTCATGCAGCACACAAAGCCACAGGAGTTCTCAGTCAGCATATCTAACTGAAAACAAAAGCAAATTTGTAGAAATCAATCCCTGTTTTTAAACTGAAGCCAATTATCTTCAGACAATGTAACTGAGAAGCCATAGTAAGAGCATGCCTAGGATCCTACTTAGGACAGTGCTAAATAAATTTGTGCAAGCAAATTTCTTTTAAGACAGCGTCTAAAGAAAAAGAACCACAGAGTTCATGCCTATTGTCTTTGAAATTCTTCTGGCATCTAATCCTTGCAGTATGCTTACCCAGGAAATTACACTTAATGCCTCGGTATTTCCAAACTGTGGACATGTGGGTTTACTGTATCAGATACCAATCAGAGAACTTTCATATAAAATGAATAGTGAGGTGATGCTCACGTTGAAAGATTTTATTTCTTTTTTTTCTTTTTTATTCTGAAGGTAACTGAATGAGGACCATCACCTTAAACAAACTTTTTAGCCATTATTAACGTGCATTTGTGATGACCAGATCTTGGCCACAAAGGTATAATGAACGCTTAAAGAAGCCTGCAGCTTCTCTGGTAGTAGCACTTTAAAAATGTAATGGAACTTGATTAGTTGTCTCCTACAGTATCTATAAGCTATTTCAGCTCATCTATTTCTTCAGCCTAAAACACTATGTCATAACATAAGATCTAAGCTGCAAATAGACAGATTAAACCTTGTGGCTACCACCAATGTGCATAAAACATTACTGCTGTTCCTAAATCACTCTGGGCTGCTTAATCACAACACCTACCTCCAATATATCAACACACCCCTACACAAAAATGTAAGTGAAACTCTTTAATCAGTGTGTAACTCTTTGTACCAAGTTGTAGCTTAATGTTTACAGAAGACAAAGTAAAAAACACACCTCCTCCTTAATTTCTGTCTTAAGATGCTACACACACACAAAAAAAAAAACCCTCTGAAAAATTTAAGTAAGAGTTGTGGGTTTGACTAGTAATTTCCTACCTACCAGAATCAGCATAAACGTGGGGCAGAACTTCCTACCTACTGTTTTTACCCTGTTTATTCCAGTGATAAACAAAGACATTTAAGCTGTCAAAAAAAAAGTGAACTGACTGTAAGTACACAAAAGCATTCATTCCTCAACCCAGATAGCACTTAATTTATCCAATCTAAATGTGTCAAAAGACACTACTGTCAAAGGTGGAATGTGAATAATAAAGGCAGCTATTTTATCAAACCTGCACACTGGGAAGCAAAGGTGAAAAGCATATACATATTTACATCCAGTCTTCTATTCAAGCCACTTCATACTGAAGAGAAATTAAGGCAAATTGGGGAAAAAAAGAAAGCAAGAATTATAAGGATTTTCTCCTTTTACACGATAAAACTATATGAAGTGCAACATTCTTCAGTAAAGAAGTTCTTAATGCTGACTCTAAGGTATCAACTTCAGGTCTTAAAGAAGAGTACTTTGATTATAACTTGACAATGACAGATACAGAGGAGAATGTCAGTATCTGCTAATCCGCCATTTGTTTCTGCTGCACCAAAATAATGTCTACATTAAAAAAACACTCCACTTACCAAGTGCACTTATAGCATCCTCAAAAAGATTTGATCGAGATGTATCACCTGTTGTACTGTAAGATGAAGACAAGTGCAATGGTAATTACAAAACTTTGGAAAACTTTCTGTTTTTCAAAAAAGCAGCAGCAGCTGTAACTCTTAATAGCCCCTTTTGTTTCTAAAAAACAACAAAGCTTTCCAAAGAGCTCTCTCTTAGACTTATATTGAGATCAGACTTTACAAACTTACAAACCTTCCCACTACCCCCCAGTAGTTTGGCTCTTGCCCATCTGCTTGAGGATTGGCCATTTGTTTGAACGATTTAAAGGGTGGGAGAACAAGGCAGATTTTCAAAGCACACAGCAGTCTCACTAACTGCTTCCTCACAGCCACTGATTTGACCTCAATGAGGAATATAAACTGCTAACATTTGCAATTACTCCATCTCAAGTTATCAAAGCTGTTAAATTAAAGGATTAAAGGCTCATCTCCAGGAACACCAAGGAACACAAAGGCACAACCCCAGGCAGAGGAACCTCAGTTAACAGAGCCAAGGGTGCCCCTTTCCTGGCTCCTCCCAGGGCTGCCACTGAAAGCACCAGCCCCTTGGTCTCAGGGTAACACCCGAGTGGGTCAACAGGAGAGGCTCTCCCGGTCTCCATACAGCCCAAAGGGCATTACTGCCTAGAGGGTAGTGCAACTCACCATGGGAGGCCAGAAAAAAGCATTTGGCAATTGTGCAATGCTTACTATGGGATATCATACGGAAGAACCAAAAGCAGGTAAATGGCAGCATCAAGGCACCCTACAGATGAAAAAGCATGGCTAAAGAGAGAAGAGGAAAAAAAATCCAAAAAAAAAACGTGGTGGGGAGAAAATGGGCCACAGTCACACGTAAACAGCACCTGCTGGCCATATCCTGCACCTGACTACCAGTCCATCCTGACTTCTAATTAAATTCCATTTCCAACAACCGTAACTATTTTTCATACTGGGGGTGTCTGCATTCTACATGCAAGTGTGTGTATAGAAGTCTTCACTGCCCACAGCTGGACACTGAACGATGAGCCACAGGGATCCACATGTCTGTGAAGCCAGCAACTGCAGAGACCAGACACTGCGGAAGTCTCAATGCCAGCAACTGGGAAAGGGACCAAGGGCTCTGTATGTGCCTGAGGTGCTGACAACTGAAGGGACAAGACATACATATTCTGTGTGGAGGCATACACTGGCATGTGTGCAATCACCTGCAATATCAAGCTTGACTACAGTAAGCAGGATTGATGCTTGAGAGCTGGTTATTGACTGGCTGTAAATTAAGAGCCAGCTGCCGCAGAGACTGGAGTGTCTAAGAGAGAAGAGCTGCTGGAAGGACTGTAACCATCAGAGTGTCAGCTACTGGTAAGATTATAGGCCTCAACCAGCTAGCTGAGAGATCTGTTCATATGGCAATGAATGAGGAAACTGGGAGACCAGAGGGGACTAGCTGCCAGGTTCAGTGAATATCTACAGTCAGTTCCTGGATGAGTCTTTTCTCTGTGTGTGCATGCATGCATATGCATGCAAAGAGAACCTGAGTATCAGCAACTGGAGTGGGGTTGCGGGGCTCAGGCTCAGGTCACATGCCCAGGTATCAAAAACTTAAGAGACTGAGAGATCTAGGGGCCACACAGTGAAACAGACTAAGGCCAGCTACCAGACAAATTTGTATGGTTCATTTGTATGCCTGTACGTATGTATTCTGCACTAATTCTGCCTTGAGTAGCCTGAGGGGAACAAAATGCAACTGCTGTGCTGTATGGTTGTTCAAGTGCTCTTTGTTTCGTGCCTGTGTTGACCTATACAGCCCGCCATATACAGCCAGCCATATATATAGGTATATACATACTGTGTGTATGTACTGGGAATAAGCGTTCAGCCTTGATACCTGACAGATGTGGGGACATGGAGTTGCACCAGCCCCAAATCTATCAGCCACCACAGCTGGCAACTATCAGCAAATGAAAGATCATCAGATTAATCTGAATGAGTTTTCTGAAGATGCCACTAAAAAAAAATCTAACAAGCTCTTTACAGAGATGCCTTTTATTAATTAAGAAAAAAAAAATAGCTCCAACAAGAATGCTTCACTAGTATGATTTATAACTAAAAAAGATCAAAGGTGAAACAAGACACCAGCTTGCCTGGCTGCGGTTCAATAAGCCTTCACCAGCCTCAGTAATTTAATTGCTAAAGCAAATCAGAAACAGAAACAGAAGCAGTACTCACTGAAATTAAGGCAGGTGGTAACTACAATGTATTTGTTAAATTACCTCTTGCCTCCTGTTAGGTATGTAAGGCTTCCTTACCGCAGTTTTACATACTGTAATCTGTACATGGAAAACCTGGAAAGCACTTGTTTTAGTATTAAATATTAGATTGATCTTTGAACCTACTGGACAAGCTGAGCAGCAAAAAAAAAAAAAAAAAAAAAAAACACAAACCAAAACCAAAAACTCCACACATTTAACACAAAAAAAAATAATCTAAATAATCTAATAATAAAAAATAATCTAATAATAAACTTACTCAACTGATAAATATTCATTTGTATTCCATTTTAAAAATACATCTATTTTTCAGAATTCCAAAATTAAATCATCGATTAGGCTATTAAGTGCAAGAAATTTGTGATATTTTCAAGATATTAGGCAATCACAAGTTTTGTTTCCTTATCATCACTATTTGATAGTGTTTAAATACAGCCACTTCAAAGATTAATGTCTTGTGCCCCACATAAATAACACACAGATTGAAAACCAGTGTATGAAAATATATAATGCTATGTAGCACTGCAAGTGCCATTACAGTTAATAGCATTTTTATCCCATGCAAACTTAAGCAACTAAAAGTGAGCAAAATAAGCCACAGTATACAACGGGGATGAAACTTCTAATTTCCATTTGATTTTCATAAATGTAGAGAATTTAGGTTAAAAACTACCCCAGCTCCCACAGCTATCTGCAGATGGGTCAAAGAGCATTCAGAACAAATAAGCTTGTAGTTTTAAGACATTACATTATTAAGAGCAATACTGCATTTTGGGAAAAGAAAATCAAAAACCAAAAAACAAAACAAAACATAAAAACAAAACAAAAACCAAAAAAACCTCCAAAAAAACAAAAAGCAAAAATCAAAAACAAAAATACCCCACCAGACAAACAAAAAAACCACCCACCAAAAAACACTGTTTCCAGAAATTAAGAGATTCTTACAACAATAAAGAACTTACTGTTTAAGTCTAACCAGCAAGACTTAAAACACAATCAGAGGTCTATGAACAGGACAGGACACATCCCTTTAAGTCTTTTAAGAGCTTTATGAGTAGATCTCCATGCAGGTGAATATCCCCAGTCTGGAAAGAAACTTGTGCCACAGTAACTTTGAAATGCCTAACAGGAGGAGTACAATCCCACGTCATGCAAGTCTCCACTCCATAGGTTTAGTCCCAAGATCACACTTCCCACCAGAGAAGGTGTAAGCAGTGAGGGGCACTTCTTACCAGCATATTATAATGTTATACTTGAGCCAAAGTCTGAAGTTACAGCTAAGAAAGAGGAAAAATGATGTAGAACTGAGAAAACAACTGAACTAATACTGCAATGGAAAACTCAACAAAATCAAAACTAGAAGCAATAGAAATGGACAGGGAAAGCATTTTTGGAGTCTCATTTGTACCTGTCAGTTGATGATTGACTGACAGCAGCTGGTGCCTCAGGTAGCTCTTCTGCTAGCTTCTCTTCTTTAGGATCATTCACAGGTTCTGATTCACAGGCAACTACATCTGGTGCCGGTGGTAGAGAAACAGGAGCTGCTACAGGGGCAGCATCAGGGAGAGGTGCAGTGACTGGTGTGAGAGCTGCAGTCATTGAGCTAGTAGCAGTAGTAGCATTTGACTGCTGAGTCGCTCCAGTTGCTGCTTTGGCCTACAGGAGGACAACAGAATTCAGAGCACGAAGTTCCTGAACTCATGCTTTCTACAGTCAACCTACCAATTAAGTTCTGGTAAGACCATCTGTATTTGACACTGCTGCCTCAACATCCAGCATAACATTAAAACATTGAAAACATTAGGTTTATAATGCATCACTGTGTTTAAACAGGTGACTGACAGTGTCAATAAAGTACTTAATTATACACCTAAGAGGCCACACTATTTCAGCATGAAGTAAAATGCGAAGTTAAGACTAAATATTTACAGATCGCAATACTTTAAATGTGAAAACAATCTTGTGTTTTACAAAAGCACATTTTTTAGAAGAAACTAAAATGGCTGTCAAAAAGACATCTGACAACTATAACAAGCATAAGGTTTTCTCACCACTCAAATTTGGAAAAAAATGCTAAAATCAGAAATCATATTTCATCATGAATGATGTCTGGATCAGTGCTGGGACCAGTCTTGTTCAACATCTTTGTTGGTGACATGGACAGTGGGATAGAGTGCGCCCTCAGCAAGTTTGCCGATGACACCAAGCTGCGTGGTTCGGTTGATATGCCAGAGGGAAGGAATGCCATCCAGAGACCTTGACACGCTTGTGAGGTGGGCTGATGCCAGCCTTATGAAGTTAAACCATGCCAAGTGCAAAGTCCTACACCTGGGTCGGGGCAATCCCAGGCACAGCTACAGGTTGGGCAGAGAAAAGATTCAGAGCAGCCCTGCGCAGAAGGACTTGGAGGTGCTGGCTGATAAGAAAACGAACATGAGCTGGCTTCAGTGTGCGCTTGCAACCCAGAAAGCCAACCGTATCCTGGGCTGCATCAAAAGCAGTGTGACCAGCAGGTCGAAGGAGATGATCCTGCCCCTTTACTCTGCTCTCGTGAGACCTCACTTGGAGTATTGTGTGCAGTTTTGGTGTCCTCAACATAAAAAGGGACATGGAATTGTTGGAACAAGTCCAGGAGAAGGCCACGAGGATGATCAGGTGGCCGGAGCACCTCCTGTATGAAGACAGGCTGAGAAAGTTGGGCTGTTCAGCCTGGAGAAGGCTGCATGGAGACCTCATAGCAGCCTTCCAGTATCTGAAGTGGAAGCTACAAGGATACCAGAGACAGACTCTTCATTAGGGACTGTAGTGATAGGTCAAGGGGTAATGGGTTAAAACTTAAACAGAAGAAGTTTAGATTAGATACAAGGAAGAAGTTCTTTGCTGTAAGGGTGGTGAGGCACTGGAATGGGTTGCCCAGAGAAGTTGTGAATGCTCCATCCCTGGCAGTGGTCAAGGCCAGGCTGGATCGAGCCTTGGGTGACATAGTTTAGTGTGAGGTGAACCTGCCCCTGTCAGGGGGATTGGAACTAGATGATCTTAAGGTCCTTTCCAAACCTAGCTATTCTATGATTCCATGATCCTATTTGCTAGAAAATGAGATGCGGAACAATTTAAACTTAATCTTCAACAAGTTTTACTTACGCACTCCTTATATTCAAAGCACTACATAAATGGGTCCCCTAGCTATCAGTGTTGGGCCCAATGCTGTTTAGCATCTCACAAATTATCTGGAAGATAGGATCAGGTGTACCCTGACCATGTTTACTGACAATACCAAACTGAGTGGGGAACTGAACACTGAACTGAACTGAAGAGAAAGCCACCCTCCAGACCTGGACAGGCTGGAAGAGTGGGGCAGAAAGAACCCTATGAGGTCCATCAAGGACAAGTGTAAAGTTCTGCATCTAGGACAATGTAATTCATAAATGCAGCACAGGCTTGGATCTACCCAGCTGGGGAACAACAGGTCTCCGGAAAGGGATCTGAGGGTTGGTCCTGATGGGTAAGTTCAATGTGAGTTAACAGAGCGCAGCTGTGGCAAAGAAAGCCAACAGGGATTAAAGACATCATTACCCCACTCCACTCAGCGCTTGCCAGACCACAGCTGCAATACCATTTTGTGCTGGTCCCTGCTATACAAAGAGGTGTGGATGGGCTGGACAGAGTCCAGAGAAATGCCCCAAACATGATCTAAGGACTGCGTAGCCTGCTGTGTGAGGAAGGCTGAGAGAAATGTGTTTGCTCCGCACAGGGAAAACAAGCCTCAGGGGAGACCTCGTCATCCTGTTCCAGTATTTAAAGGGCAGCTACAACGAAGATGGAGCTTCCCTTTTTACAAGGAGTCACATGTTAAAAAAGAGGGGTAATGAGCACAAATTATTCCCAGGAGATTCTGACAGGACATTTTCATAATGAGAACAATCAGCCATTAGAATCACCTCCCCAGAGAAGTGGTGGATTCCCTAACATTGGACACTTTTCAGATTTGGCTGAACAGGGCGCAGGGACACCTAGTCTAGATCATGCTTTGCCAAGAAAAGTTGCACCAGATGATCCTTGAGGTCCCTTCCAAGCTGGTGTTATATGATAAATAACATTACACATACTTGAGTTCTGTAGTGAGCACCAAAAATCCACCAGAATCAAGGACTACCAAATCTATAGCAATAAATTTAGAGTGGTTAATACTAGCATATACTTGTGACTTAATCTTCACATCTCTATTGGAAACATGAATTTTGCTTGGGTGCAGTATTAATCCTATTATATAGAAATTATACTTTTCAGAATGCATGTTTCAGCTAAGGTAAAGATTATGCTCTTGAAAGCTGTGTCCTATACTATCTCTGAGTGACAAGGGTGACCCCATCTCTGCCTTACTGAGAGAAATAGCTGAACTTTAACAAAACACAACTACTTATTCAAGGTGAATCACTTTCAGACAATGTTTGCTTAAACTAAGGAGACACATTTCCTCCTTTTGTCTAAATGAAAGGAGAGGTTGAGAGTGAATGGCTTCCAACATGACTCACAAAATAAAGAACATTTTAAGAAGCATTCAAATTAAACCACTGAAACATGTCTGAGCATCAGACAAAGTTAGCGGTTGTGTTTACGTGACAGGGCATGCGTTATCTAAAAAAGAATCAAACAAAGGGAAACTGAGGTCAAAAGACTCAGCAAAAAGAATTTAATACCAAAGAAATGCCCAATTTCAAAACACAGGTCCTTTTTAATATATGGTACTGCACTTCACAGGTCTTCATGGAGATCTGTGTTTCTTCTGCTATAACCAAAATGCAAGCTGTACTCTAAAATCCCATCTGCACCTGTTTTCTTATACTGACAAATGCCTCTTCTCCACACAACCCACAAACTAAAACATGTTTCTTCAGGAAGACAGCAATACTAGTTAAATTCAAACACAGAATCTAATGAGCCAAGCCAAATAGAAATGAAGGGCAACTGAATATGTGTTTTCTTTAACAGGAGGACTTCTAACTCCAAAATTAACTTATCTCATGACAGAGATGAAGTCAGTTTTATTCAGATCCCAAAGGTCTGAAACGCCTAGAAGATCAGTGGCTTGATTCCCAGAAGCAATCTCGCAAATGGTTAAGATACTTCAAATAGATACCACATGACTCTGTTTGCCACTCCAGCTATTCAAAACTCACAGGTTTGTTGATTGGCATAGGTATCCTTTCTCTACTGGTTTAAGCTGTTGAGTTTGACAAAAGAAACAGCCATGAGTTTTGAAAAGCAGCATGGCAAGACTGGAAGAGTTCTATACAGAGAATTTAGTAACAAACGTTCCCGTTTTCCTTTTAATAATATCACGGGAAAAATAATAAAAAGACAATAAAGAAAAAACAATAAAATCAGCCACTGACAAATTTTGTCTTCAATGTAAACATTCAGCATAGAACAAAGATAACAATCAGCACAGGCAAGCTAGAACTTTGAAGTAATATTTCATATCTATTCACACAAGTATGTATTTTTACTGTTGACAAAAACTTTCACATGATCAAACTCGGCTTGTTTTAAGGATAGGCACACACAATCAGTCATCACAACTGAAAGAAAAATAATGCAACTGCTTTTTCAAAAATAATTACTCACTTTTGTCACCATAACAACCACAAAATTCTTCTCATCTATTTTGTATTCCTTAAGAGCAGTATCATCATTAAGGATTTTACCTGGCAAATTAAACAAAAATAAATTAAGAAGTTAATAAACAGATCATTAGATGATCTCAAGATTCCTCCACAAAGTTCAAACAAAAGCCCATAAAAAACACATTTTATGCAGATTAATAACCTTACAAAAAGTGGTTTAAGTATTAAACTTTGGCAGTAGAGCTGCCACAATTTTCCTCCTATGCTGTCCACAGGATTAGTTAGTTTGAAGGCTGTTGCTCCAAGTGTTGAAGATGCCTCAAATAATTAAAATCAGAAGCATTAAATAGCTAGCAAAATATTTATTGGACCTTTAACACAGATGCAAGTAATGTAGATGAAAAGCTTCAACATAAAATAATCTTAACTAACTTATGACTGCTTACACACTCTAGACACAGGAAGAAAATTCCTTTCTGCTTTTGTTTGCTGTTCAGATGCAATAAACTATTTACAGTTCCCAGAGTCTGCCACAGACTAAGTTTATCTGCATATATTTGTGACTTTGCAACTTTAACAATTTAAAAGAAGGTTAAAGCTTTAGAAAAAGTGAGAACCATTCCATATCCTGCCACCTTAACAAATGAAAAAAAAAAATAAATCAGAAAAAAAACCTTTTGAAGCTTCATACTCAGAGACATTCCCATGGTGAAGTAGATTTGTCTCACACTTAGAAGAACTGAGAAACACATTAAGCCACAGACTTTTTTTTTTTTTTAAACATAAGCTGATCTAGAGGCAGTACCACAAATCAAAACTACATGTATTTCGCACCACTTCCCCATTTCAAAAGGAGAATTTTCATAACCACTCTCAGTGCTAATGGAATACACCACTTAACTGTGTATAGCAGGATACAACCTTATCCTGATGATTGCAAAGAAATCAGGCAACATAAGTATGACACTTCGAAAACAGATGAGGTGCTACTCTACTGGTTCTACCAGTCTTGCAGGTCAAATACTGAATATATTTTATATACTGCAGCAGTAGTAAAACCTGCAGCAAATGGCACAGCATCTGACTCAGAACCTACACAGGTTTCCTTACAATTTTCAGGTTTATAGGCACTTTGGGGAAGGAGCCTGCACAATGTATATATGCAGACAACCTACACTTTCAGGACACACCACTCACAGCGTTTCTAAACTTTACCCTAATAAAGATAACACAACAGATCTATTCCACCTCTCATTAACATAAATTTATAAAAAAAAATGCAAGCATTTTTTAATAACAAATGGTATACTTTTATACTTTTACGTTCAGCTGGGATATTATTCTCCTTTACCAAACTATAAAAATTCTAAAGCTCATTTTAATCAAAGTAACAATTTCATCAATACACCTTTGTCATATCTCTTGTCCAAGAAAAAAAAACAAACACATTAGAAAACAAAACAGAATAATTTTTTGTATAGTCTTTGATTCTGAATCTTATTTCCTAATGTTTGTGAGGATTATGTAATGCTGAAGATAAATTCCAGCTTCTAAAAATACTTACCACATCGTATAATCATATGCAACCCTTGTTTTTATTAATCACAGAAATGTAGTATTAAGAACATCATGCAACTATACGTATTGCACAAGGTCTTCTGCCTCGTTCATATTTGCTGTTATACATGACTTTTACCTTCCTGTTCTTGATGTACATTCCCTTCACTGAAGCACATGAGACATAAAACTTGCTAAGAAACATAGTCCTAAAGAGTTCATACAAACACAGAAAGACTCCCAACTTCTCTTCCATTAATTAGCATCTTTCTACTGTGATTAGTGGCTTTAGCTTCACAGAAGTCGAAAATCAATGCTGTTTACAAAGCAGTACACTGAAGAAGTAAAAAAAACCACCAAAACTTCTTTCAAGCACATTTTGAGAGGAAAAAGCACTAAAAGGTGTATTGGAATAGAACTTTAAGTTCTGACATGAAGTAAGAACAAAAAACCCTGGGACTAGCCAGATAGAAAACAGTAAAAAAAAAAAAAACAAACAAAAACCTGCCTAAAAATATTAGAACTATGTTAGCTTTGTAACTTTGTGTAACTTTGTGTCTTTAACATTAGCCTACTGTTTAGTGACACAGTTTAAAAGTACTGAAAGCACCTTAGTATACCAAATGTTTGGTGGTAGGTTTCTTTGGTTAATACAAAAGAAATAAGACTATTCATTCAGAGGTATAGCACAAATGCTTCACCTATACACGGCATGAACTGTACAAAAGACAGTTAACCCAGTACATCAGACGTGATCTGCTTCAATACCAATTTCTTGTAACAAAAGCTATTCCCACTTCACCAAGCACACCTCACCCAGCACTAAACCTGCTAGTGTATCATGCTGCAAGACCAAAGATAAAAACAGACAACATGTATTAAAACCTGAACAATTCTGATTCAAAATTAAGAGTTCCCTTTGACAACAGATTCATTGTTGGTTTGTTTCTGTGGTGTTTTTATGTTTGTTTTTTAACCTGCTTCCATTTCAGTACTTATAATCTTTAGAAGACTTAACATTCACATCAAAATCAAACAAAAATATAAAAAACAACAGATTAATATACAGTCTCTTCAGAACATCCATTACCTGCATAAATCAGTTTTTGGCCAGCTACTGGAAAAGCATCTTTCCCCCTTTCTGACTCAATCTTCTCTTTCAGTTCCTTCACCTATATAACAGAAAATTTCTTAATGAGGGGAAAAAAAAAAAAGTTTCATACTACAAACCTGTTTATGCACATTTTCTTCTAAGTTTTAAATCCTGAAAGGTTGTTTTCAGTCATATCTGATGTCAAGTGCATCAGTCTTCAAATATACCACTTTAATCTCTTGAACAGCAATGTGTTCCCTTCCCAAATAGTGCTTATGCTTAATCAAATTGTAAGTAATTTCTCCATGAGAAGTCTACATACTAGTTTAAAATACAGTGAAAAAATGAGAAATTGGGCAAAACTGCTTTTGACCCATTTCCCCTCCCTGTGAGTTCTCTGAACACAGGGTGATACAGGTGCTATATACAGCTCACTGCTTTCTTCATCATAATGACTCTTCAGAGAATGCGTTTCTACAGTAAGGTCACCATGAGATTCAAATTCATTCACTGTCATGACTTGAAGCCTTGATATGCTGAGACTTGTGCAAACTGTCAAGTTGTTAATATTCTATAAGTTGTTTTTAACTCTTTCCCCTCTGGAGCTCTGCATAGCAATTTTAAGCTTTCACATGAAAGTGTTTTGTCTTATTTACTTGCTTACACAGACCTCTGACATAGTCAACACTTTAGAACACCACACACAACAGCTCAAATGACACTGTATCAGAATGCCCATATTCTACAGAAAGCCCGCATAATGCTGTTCCGAGAAGATAAAGGATGGTCCTTTAGAAGCATTTCTGTATCGATACATTTGAAATCATAGTTTAAGACAAGCTGCCTGTATACAAACATTAAATATTCCTGACACACACTCCAAATATATGTAGAACAAGCAAAAGCAATCTGTTGTAAACTTATGACTACAAAATAACTCCTTTTTTTAAAGTTTTTTCTCCTCAATATTCATAAGCTTTTTTCATGAAACACCATAATCAAGATGCACATACCTAGCTATAATCGGACTGACAACTACTTGTTCCACAGGCAACCTTAGTATTACCATTTTTGTTAATTTCTAAAGCTGTAGCTCACTACTAGCGTTGCTCGAGTAGTAAATACACTGGAACAGTATTTTCAGGTGCAAAGTGGTAAATATTTACTGAGAAGTGGAGCTTTGTGATTCTCAGCATAATTAAAATGTTATCCACATTTAAGTCATGCTTCCTGTCTTCACTTTATTCTTCCGTTCATGATATCTTAAACCTTCGTGTTACATTTTCCCTTTTCCTTCGTTGGCCCCGTCACTTCTCCCTCTCAGGTATTTTCCCATGTCTCTTTGTCAGTCTCTTCATCAGGCTAATGCTTTCAGTTTGGACGTTTGGTCCAAAAGGGTTAAACCAAACTTTTTACACTCACAGTGGAGCTCCATCTTTTCAGCAGTACAAAAAAAAAAAAAAAAAAAAAAAGAAATTTTTACCAGGTCTGATGACTCAGCAAAGGAGGCTGGCAGAATCAACCTCTTCGGTAAACTTACACCTGATGTAGGTGATTAAATCACTATCCACACAAGGATACAGAACACAACACCATTTTCTTCTATGGAACTACACCAATAGGAAGCCAATTCTTTTCCCCCAGCAGATGAGGAAGGATGCTCTTACACATACCATCCCAGCACCTGCTAACAGCTTTAGAAATGGTCTCCACCCAGCCAGTTGCTTTTCCACAGCAAAACTAATAGCAGCTTACTGCCATCCCTAAGTCATCAGGCAGTCAAACCGCTGTTCATTTTAATAATAATTTGCTGATCGCCACTCTCATGTGCTTACTTTACGCAAGTCTGTTCTACCCCTGGATTTACGTTTATTTTTAAAGAGTATTTTCCTGCAAGCTAGAAATCTAATTTGTGAATTCCTTCTCAATTATCATTCAAGGTCAGAAGTCACTCAAAACTGAACAGTCTCCTTAGGCCACAGAGAAGCCACCAAGCAGCGCTCCATCCCTCTGATAATTTTTGTGGCCCTCATCTGGACAGTCTCCAACACATCCACGTCTCTTCTGTGCTGAGGACTTCAGAGCTGGACACAGTATTGCAGGTAGGGTCTCAAAAGAGCAGAGCAGAGGGGCAGAATCACCTCCCTCAACCTGCTATGCTCCTTTGGATGCAGCCCAGGATACAGCTGGTTTTCTGGGCTGCAAACTCACATTGCCATCTTCCCATGTCCAGCTTTTGATCCACCAGCACCCCTAAGTCCTTTTCCATAGGGCAGCTCTCAATCCCTTCCTCCCCAGCCCATGCTGGTATCAAGGACTGCCCTTACCCAGGAGAGGACCTTGTATTTGACCTTGCTGAACCTTACAAGGCTTGCATGGGTCTGCTTCTCTGACTTGTCCAGGTCCCCTCTGGTCGGCATCTAGTCTCCTCAGATGTGTAAACCAAAACACTCTGCTTGGTGCCATCTGCAAAGTTTTGGAGGGTGCATCTGACCACACTCTGTGTGTCACTGATAAAGGTATTAAACAGAATGGGTCCTAGAACAGACCCCTGAGGGACACATCACTTATCACTGGTGTCCATCCAGACACTGAGCCACTGACCACTACCCTCAAGACA
>WYDI02012316.1:0-11725 GCA_009867235.2 Psittacus erithacus
GGGGCAGCCACAGCTTCTCTGGGCACCCTGTGCCAGCGCCTCAGCACCCTCGCAGGGAAGAGCTTCTGCCTAAGAGCCCATCTCAGTCTCCCCTCTGGCAGGCTAAAGCCATTTCCCTTGGCCTGGCCCTACAGGTCCTTGTCCAAAGCCCCCCTCCAAATTTCTTGTTGGCCCCTTTAGGCACTGGTTGCTGCTCTAAGCTCTCCCCTTAAGGAGTCTAAACCAGGCTGAACAAGCCCAGCTCTCTCAGTCCATCTCCAGAACAGAGCTGCTCCAGCCCAGCATTCTCCCTCCCAACTTCTCTTTAGCTTTCAATTATTAAATGCCAAAATCAGCGTGTGTTCAGTGTATGAAACATTGTTCAAGCCAGAAGACCCTTCTTTTAGGAGAATAAATCCAATTTTAGTAGTTTTTTAGGCTCAGAAAAACAAAGGTAACAGAAAAAAACTCAAGAACTCCAAGTCAAGCAGAAGATGCAAAGCGAGCCTGGAATCTGACTGGACAACCGGTGCCATGGCCTCAGGAGAAAGACAAAAGCCTGGATTTCACCTAAAAATCATCCCACAACTCTGAGAACCGAAAAGAAGTAACACTGAACAAAATGCAAGGAATACACAAGCTTAAACAGTAAATGCCAGAGAAGAAGATGAAAATAAATCACAGCTGAAGCAAATCTAGTGAAAACCACAAGCATAATAAAAACCAGACTGAGAATCACAACATAGCTGGGTCACTAGCTCTGAGTTTTCTCAGCTAATGTTTCCAGTAAAATAAATCCCACTGTGGAACCTGTAAGAACAGCACTCCTGAGTTACAAGAGTGTGGGCATGAACGAGACTTAGAGGTGACTTTTAGGATGTAGCATAGCCTACGATTTCTACCAACCAGTGTAGCTGCAGAGTCTTCTCTGAAATAACATCTGTACACACTGAGAGAAGGGAGAAAGGAAATATGCTCCTTAAAAACATGTTCCACTTCTTTTTACCAGCCAAACCACATACACACTCACTACTGTTAGCCCCTACTATACAGCCAGTGTGATCAGCAGCTCCTGGGGCCTTGGGCTCTCTGATTTGAACATTCAAGAGTCACGGAAGCCCTACGGGAAAGGCCATGTCCAGAAGTTACAAAAGCAAACAAATCCAAAATTGTAATGTTCTTTCCAGCAATCCTTCTTTTCCCTATGAGAGGCTGTGGCCCAGGCTGGAGTCGGATTCATGATCCTGACCATGCTTCATCAGTACAAGCACTTACAAGTCAAGGGATACAGAACTGCCAGGGGCAAAGGCAGGGAAAAGGCAGGAGCAACTTCTAGTGATAACAGCAGGCTGAGTTACTGGCCAAACCGAACAGCCACAATTCCACTTCTCTGTGCATGCAGCCCCCCTTCTCCTCTCCTTAGGCCATCTCCATCCTCCTTCTGTATTATTTCTTCTTCTGTAGTCATAAGAGCTGCTTGTCAGAGCTCATCTCACACTGAAAGCTCTCTTGGATAGAACATGCAGTGTCTTAATACATATAAACAATGCCCAGAGGTGAGCTTTGGATTTGATAGAAAGCTTATGATGGGCTGCTCCTGCTTACAGTGCATAATAGGTCATCTTTTTAACAGCTATCCCTTCCAACCCAAACTATTCTATGATTCTATGATATGAAGCTAAACTACCAATGATCCCTCCTCCACAGTAACAACACAGCACACTGGACCATTAAACATTCTGCCTAAACTATCCCAAATGGAACCATGAATATTTAAGTAGCCCTCTTAACTGCACTGAATTGCCACATTGAAGACAGCCCACTGCAACAACAGGACTACCCAGGTGGCAATGGTGAGAAGACATGACTCTCACATGAAACAAGAACATAAAAGACCTGTTTCTCCTTTTACATACACCAGGATGCTGCGACACCACTGGCTTATGCAACTTAGGTACCAACATCAGCATGAGCAAAAAGAGACTAAGATTCAGGCACTGTTCTGGCAGATGAAAGGCTCTGCTAAAAGCACAGGCAATAGCTGAGCTATGAAGTACACACCACCATCTGCAGACATGCTTATTAAAGCTTTAGCAGCCACCACATCTCTCACCTTAAAGAAACAGTAATAATGTGCAGCTTGGTAATGGCCCAGATAAAATAAGGATGAGTTAAGCTTGCAATTTCCTTCCAAAACTGGGAGAAACCCCCTACCTTAAACAGAAAAACAAGAAGTATAGATACACATATCCACCCTTCATGCATTCAGCCTCCCTCCTAGGCTATTGTCTGTTTAGTACACCAGACTTGCTTCTGATGGCCTATATTAATTTCTGCCTCACTTACACATCCCAGCTTGGGAAAACCTTGGTGAAACCAAGTGAATTTCCCAGTAAACCATTTGCTCATCTTGATGAGACTGAGAGTCTGGGTTGTATTCGTAGGAGGAAATGGTGAGAGGCTTGCAAAGCCAGCCTTGCATAACCTCACCGACATCAAAGGCTTCCCAGGGCTTTAAATCAGATCAGAATTTGACTATGCAGCATTTGTACGAGGAACAATCACAACTCAAGATATCCTCAGAAGCTATTTTTGATTCATGCTCAAATTTTAACCAACTTTTCTTTACAATTCCAATGTCTTTATTTTTGATAAATACAGATTTAAGATCAGATTATTCATATTCAATAAATCAATGTATAGGTCTTCTAAAGCAACTGCTTAAAATGCCAGAGCCCATGCAGAGAACACCAGAATACTAAACATCTGACATGTTCAGTGAAGCATTTCTATAGGGAATTAGGAATAGATAAGAAGGGTATGAGGAAAAAGGATAAAGTGTAATCAGCAGATGGGGGGAAAACCCAACCTATTACTTGCTAGGTTTTCTAAGAGGCAAATAACTGACCTCAATGAAAACAGAAATACCTGCCTACTGCATTACATTCTGCATCATGAATAATACATACACCTCCCCTCTGTATTGAAAATAAGACTTACTTGAGCTTTCATGGTTACTGTGCAGCTGAAGAGTGTCAAGATTAAATGACATCCTCAGGTTACAACTGCAAAACATGCACAGTTTTGTAGCTTGTAAGCAAAGGTGTTGTATTTTAACTGCTGTCCCCACTGAAGAAGAGCACGGAGTGCATATAAATGATGTCCACTATCCACAGAGGGAGGGGTCTTAGCAAAGAGACCACATTCTCAACAGCCAACATAATCCCAGCATCATGGCAGCTCCCAGCCTCCAAATTCATAGGCCCACAGTTCAGGGACAAAGCTTCCACATACCAGGTATGTCATTTGCTCATGTGCAAGAATCACACCATATCAGTAAACCGCATCTCACTACATGCATAGGGATCCGGCACAAACTCCTCACTGAGAACACCCACTGCCAGGAAGAACATGAGCTTTGTCCCCTTGTCTTTCCCGGTCTATACGGAGGATGAGCCGTATAGGAAGCAGGGAGGAAGCCCCACCTCCCTGCTGTCACTGGCATGCCACATCCACAGCACCCGCTTCTTGCTGACACTAAGAACACCCCAGCCAGGCTGTGTAAGGCACACACTGAAAAGAAATTCATAGCACATGTGTAAAGGTAAAGACATCTTACAGCTAAACAGAGGTATACGTACTACTACTATATACATATTATTGCTAAACAGAGGTATATCTACTATGACTATGTACGTATTATTGCTAAACAGGGGTATACGTACTACTACAACTGCTATACACATATTACTGCTAAACACAGATATATACGTACTACTATGACTACTATGTACATATTATTGCTAAATGGAGGTATACGTACTACTACTACTACACACATGTTATTGCTAAACAGAGGTATATGTACTTCAGAGTAGCCAAAGTGACCCATACCCAGAGGACTGAAAGTGTAGTTTAGTTGGGGTCACTTTCTGCACAGCCAGGAGCTCCTAAATGCCTTTGTTCTTAGTCACCTAGGTAAGACAAATTTACTCAGATGGAACAGATAGATGAACAGCAACAAGGATTAATTACCACATAATTAATTAATGGAAAAGTCTGGATGGAATGATAAACCAGTGGAAAGATTAAAACAAACTCCTGAACTGTGACATAGATCCTCAGTGAGCAGATCCATTTATTACCATTAACACAGACACAGCATTGCTTTGTTTCTTTCCCTGCCATATAAAGTTATAATTAATTATGCAGTACAGGCAGTGATACCTGAGATCAATTCACTATCAGCTATACTCTTACAAGGCCAGACCCTAGGAGAGGAGAGAACTTTGTAGATACCTGATACCACCTCAGCATCTGTTACCTTCACGCAGTATCTGCTCTACACAGTGATCGCTTCATGCAGCATGTTACAGATGCAGGAAGAAAAGGGGAAGGGCGTGTATTTCGTATCAAAATAGCTTATCACATCCATTTTATGGGTAAATACAGGGAGGCACAAGGAGCTCGCTGACTCGCGGCAAACTGGCCATGCCTTACTTTTAGCATGAGCTTCCTTTCTGCGCTGCAAAGTGCTGGAGTTTGTCAGACAGTGTGAATAGGTTGGGCTGCACGTCACTGACGTGAGGGACTTTCTCCATGCACTGGAAGATCCAACAACTTTCACCTCAGGGAGTCCCAGAAAGGAATAATAAAAGGGTTGTATGATTAAATCAGCCCAAATTGATAATGAACTCCAGGTTTGTTTTGAACTGAGCTCACTCTTAAATCCTGTCCCTTCAACTGAGTGACTCAGGGGATAGCTTTAGAATCAGGAATGTTTTGAATTGCTACGTTCTGGATTTCATTATTCCCCTCTGGGCAAGTGGATGCATTTGAGAGCCTGAAACTTCATTTGTGGAAATCCTGCTAGAGCTGGGAAAGCAGGAATCAAACCAAGCAGGACAGAATACGTGCTGATGCCTCTGAGTCAGCATTCAAGTTTCTGTCCCACTTCAGCATCTACCAGTTTTGAAGGGGCAAGGGAAATGGATAGGATAGGGTAGGATAGGATAGGGTAGGGTAGGATAGGATAGGGTAGAGCTTTTCCTGACACTACCAGCAGCACACACTGTGTTGTGTGGTATGGGAAACTGTCTTGGGCTCTGCTTTTCAGAAGTTTTCTTCTACATGAAGCAGCTCATTGTGTAATACTTCCAACTCTATTCCTGTTCCCGCTTTAGTCTGTTTCTCACCTTCCTACCAGCTGGTGGCTGTAATTGCTGCTATCTCATCAGTCAGGGAGAGGTTAGTGTTTTTCTTTTTGACAGGAGACTTGTTGCTGCAAGTCTGCTATATTTAACATTCTTTCCACTTGGTTCATTTACTAACATACAATAATCAGCTTCCAGAAACAACTGGCATAGCTCTAAAGGTTTGTGCTCTGAGGTTTGTACCCAAAGTTTTCAGTCTGAGCAAACAGAGAAAAAAAGAAAGAAAATAAAAAGAATAAGACAGAGCATGTGTTCAAGACAAGACTTGAAGCAAAGCCTCAGCCCAGCCCAGCTCCTGCGCAGTGTGAAACACGGGAGATAACAATGGAGGAATGCACAGAAGGACAAAGCTAAAAGCTGCAGTACAAGTGGACCTCAAATGTGATTGCAGTTATGTGGAAGATCTACTCCTCATAGCCACTCTTTCTCTTGCTCACTCCCAACAACAGTCATAGAGGTTTTATGGGCAACTCAAATGTAAGATGAGACCAAAAATTAATGAAGATACTGACCACATACCATTCATTGAAGTAAATTGATTTGAAAGACAACTATTAGTGCTTTTCTTCCTACAGCTACCTGTCTTCCCCAAAAATACTCAGGAGATAGCAATTCAGCACCTGGCAGTGTTCAAGGTCAGGTTGGACGCAGCTCAGAGCAAGCTGCTCTAGTGGAAGGTGTCCCTGCCCATGGCAGGGGGCTGGAACTGGATGAGCTGTTAGCTCCCTTCCAACCCAAACCACACTGTGATTCTGTAAATTAAATCACAATTTCATGGTCCTTAGGGATTTAAAGTTTTATCTCCAACTCCATCACTACTTGCTGAACTTTCAAAACTCCTTCCATGCAGCATCTCACAGTGAAAACAGTAAATGCCTGTTGTGAATCAAGGAATTCAAAACCCAGCTTTGTCTGGTTCTTCATAGTTTCATTTGTAGAGGCAATAAACATCTCGCTGCTTCAAAGCACTAAGTGCTTTGAGATCCCCATAATGCAAACAGTAGGTAAACTACAGTTATGATCTGCTATGTGATCACTGTGCACGCACAGTGCAATTGCTTGCTCAGATTTACAGCTCCTTTACAGACCATTCATTTTACTTTTTGTGTTACCACTGAAGGAGCTGATGACTAACTTACTGAATGCAGAAATGCTACTGTACTCCTTGGAGTATTCTTTCCTGCACCTCTTTCCCCACCCCCAGACATATGTTAGCAGTTAAGAGCAGCTTGCTGAAGCTCAAAGTTTGACAGAGGAGGGAAAAAATAGGGGGCAAAAGTAATATGTTCAGGACACAACAGAATACCTAAAAACACTGCTCTTGTTTCTCTAGCTACGTACACACACTTGTTGCCTTTATATTAAGTTTTTATTTAAAGCCAAGGAACATCTAAGCAATAGAAGCAGTAAATAATTGAAATAGCTCCTATTACACATAGCTGTCCTTGAATAAAAGTAATTGTTAAGTAATAGAAGAACTTAGATTTTGGAAATGTACATATACTGTGCATTAATATGGATCAGAAAGAGTTTTAGTTTTAATGATGACAATATCAATAATCCTTGCAGTTTATCCTGCCCTTACTGAGGTGGTGGGAGGCTCACAGGAAGGCTGAGCCCTGAATCACAACTGGTACAGTACTCTCCAACACAGGTTCTGTGGAGGAGCATGGGACACCACACAGGAGTAGTAAAGCAAAAGGAAGAATGGCAAACTTGCTGCTAGGAATACCTGAAAGATGATAGCGAAAGCTTTCCTGCCTTCTGATTTCTCTTATGCTAGAGGCTAAGGAGGGCAGAAGATAAAGAAGTAAAGTGCTGCTGACCTGTCTGGAACAAGGGCAGGAACAATCAGTGATCGGGAGCCAAACAAGAAGAGTGAGCGTGGTTGGTGAACATGCCAGCAGGGCAGGGAACACCATCTGTGGAGTGCTTATTCCAATCACCATCACTGTGAACAAAATAAACCCCAACAGCTCTCACGGGCGTCAGGCTACAGCCAGCCATAATACCACTTGAGAGCCGTAAGATGATGGGAAAAGACACCAAATCGGTGCCTTCTGTAAAACGGACTCATATCTCCTCCGCTTCCCCCAGAAGCATGTCTGTTACACAGGCTCCCAGAAAGACTGGCATCCTGCCCAAACAGCACTTATTTAGCCAATTCAATTAATGCTATCATTAAGTCACAATATATCTAATGAATGGGACAGCCAAGTTGCTACTTGCTATCACAGCATTTCTCTTTGGAACAGTGCTAGTGATGGGATGCAGAGAACGGCTCCTGAGGTACAGACAGCAGGGAGCGGATAAGGAAAGCTACAACAGCCTGGCCAAATCGGCTACTCTGCTCTCACTTCCCAAACTGATCCTGGGAATAGAATTGCTGCCTTGGCTTTAATTTGCATAGGGTATTTTAATTTGCATAGGCTTTCTTCTTGTAAGTAGTAAGTCTGAAGTGAAGGATTCAACATCACCAAGAATATTATAGCTTTGCACATTTTCAGTTGGTTAGTGAACCAGAATACTGACAACAGTATTAACTGCCTGGCAGCACACATCCTGATAAAAACTGCCTGTTTGTGTCCAGCACAGAAGCAGAAGGGAATACTTAGAGTTTCAGCAACACTAAACTTGCACTGTTTTCATTCCACTGGATTGCTTTCTAAAAACCAGTTATCTCAATGTTAATACCCCAAAACAGAAGCATCCTAAAAACCAGATAACGTGAAAAGGTTGAAATTCCACAGCAGCATCTCTCTGGATTTTAACTGCCCTTGTAGACCCTCCATCTGAGATGCCTTAAAACTTCAGGCACTGTTGTAAATATAATGTACTCCTGAACACAAATCATGGACCAAGATGTTAAAAGTTATTCTGATGTGGCTGACACTTGAGATAGGAGAAAGCTGTAGATAAGCAATGAAATGCTGATGGGGAAGGGAATGGAACTGGACAGGCTAAGAGATCTGGGCTTGTTCAGCCTGGAGAAGAGAAGGCTCTGGGGAGACCTTATAACAGTCTTTCAGTGCCTTAAAGGGCTACAAGAAACCTGGAGAGAGCCTTTGGATAAGGGCCTGTAAGGACAGGACAAGGAAAATGGTTTTAACCTGCCAGACGGGAGATTGAGATGAGCTCTTGGGCAGAAGTTTTATCCTGTGAGGGTGCTGAGGCGCTGGCACAGGGTGCCCTGAGAAGCTGTGGCTGCCCCATCCCTTGCAGTGTTCAAGGCCATGTTGGACACAGGGGCTTGGAGCAAGCTGCTCTAGTGGAAGGTGTCCCTGCCCATGGCAGGGGGTTGGAACTGGGTGAGCTTTAAGGTCCTTCTAACTCTAATCATTCTATGATTCTCTGACTTCCATTCCTGGACTATTGCTGTATTAGAGGTTAGGAGTAAAATCCTCCACAGTTCCCTCAGCACAGGTAACAAGCTTGGCAGAAGCACTATTTATAAGAGCTCATGTATGCTTACAACCACAGATGTAAAAAGGATACAGGATTTTGCATTCAAGTTCTAGCTTCAGATGTTTTACAGGCTCCTAGCTAAGCAGATACTTGAGTATTTCTCATGCAATATGATTAAGGCTTCAGAGCTACAAATTCTCACATGTGGTTTCGAATGTACTGCTGTGTTTACAAAGGACATGCGATCCAGTTCTCTGTTCAATCCCAGTGCCTGGCAAGTTAAAAGCCACGATCAAGGTTGATTGCTTCCTTAACTCTACAGAACAGAGCTGGGATTTGCCTGATCTAAATAAAGTACACAATGAGAGAGGTTTGATTTTAGGTCTCTGTCTTATTTAACTGGCAGAAATACGGATTTTTGCTGATGCTGTGACCTAACAAAAGTGCTTAGCTGAGTGCTGAGCATTGCAGAGATGCTTCTGATAAGTCTAAACAAGTTAGCCTAATCACTGTAAGCACAATAATTGCAATAGCACAGCACTAAACATGGGTTAATACTCCCTGCTAGGACTACTAGGATAAATCTGCCTGCAAGGAATTCTGGGGCACCACAGCTATTCTTCCTCAAACATTCAGGTCAACTCTGGTGTATGCTGCAGCATAGGAACACCTGGAATCTGAGAAATACACAAATAATTAAGAAGGGGCAAAGATGTTCACAAGTAACTGGGAAGTTTAACTAATTTTCCTGCAGTTTTCCTCCTTAGATGTTCTCTGTAGTTTCTGAACCTTCCAATAGTTGTTCTTTTAACTACAGATCAAGAGGACCTTGGAAGCCTGGGACAGTATTTTTGTGTTTGTGAACTGAAAAGGTGCATGGTACTGCAGTCTGTGCACGGAGGATGAGTAGCAAGGATCTGTTTGCCCTCTCAGATGCTCCAAGGCCAGCTCTGCTGTGCTAGACACATGGGTCTTGCCGTCAGGCTTCCCTTGTGCCTCTGCTGGGATAGGAACAGAAAAAGGTGAGTATCCATAGGAGCGTTGGCTGTGGCCCTTCAGTGCTAAGTCCTGAGTCAGTCTAGATCTCTGCAGGTTTTAGAACAGACAGGGAAAGCTTGTTTGTGCATATTTGCAGCATGCATCTCCAGTTGGAGCTCCTGGGCATTACTGTTGTATCAATAATGGTAGCTAAGCCTCTCAAATGGCAGTAACTGAAGCAGACAAGACTCACTTGATTTCATCTTTACCACAGTTCAGGACTTCTCCCTCATTCAGGAGACTTCCACTTTTCAAACAGCAGAGCTTTCAGTGCCTCCCTGCCAGTCTGCTTGATGGAGCAGCAGATCCACTGCCAGGAAATTCTTTTCCCTTGGTATTCAACTTGAAGTTCCTTTTTGCTTCCTCTTTTCCATGCCAGCTACCTCTCTGGAGCACACCAAGCATATCCTTCAACATTTACATCTTTAAAATCATATGGCATGATTAACTTCAAGGGAACACCTTTCACCAAACTACATAGATTTATCTCTTTTCATCTGGTGTGATTAATGTAATCCCTCCAGCCAGTGCCTGAGCTGTTTGGGTTGCTCTCCTCTGAGCTCATGCCAATTTGTTTGCTTCTTTCTGGCAATTCCAATGCACAAAGCTGAGAGCAGTGTGGTAGATGTGGTCTTTTCTGAGCCACAGAGAAAAATATCTATGGTTAAAATCCATTCTGAACCACGAATAATGACAGCACATTGAAATACTTCATATATAGAAGCTAATTCCTACACCACTGAGGAGGGGAAGTATTTGACCTGTTTTCCAGATTGGAAACAAAACATTTTACCTGTGGTCACAGGAGGAGAGTCAGTGTCTTGAATTGAGACCATTTCCATTGCTCTATAAAACAAACTGAAGGAGCTTCAGGGAGAAAAGTTTTGGGAAGAAGTGACTTAATCCCAATTGTCCTGTAATTCTGCTTCTAGCACTCAGTTTGTATCATCCTATTGGCTCTGCTGCCTAAGACCCTTTTGCTTCCCAGCGTTCAGACACTGTTTATGACACTTGACTTCCCTCCTTAGTCTTCATCCATCTGAAACTGTAGTCTGAATCTACAAGCCTCTGGAGCCCAATCCACTTAAGCTTTGAAGCAACTGTCAAAATAGAGTACATCAAAGCATAAGACTGAGAATGAGCATCATCTCTCAAAAGACAGAGTAGGAGCAAAATATGTTTCTCACAAACTAGAAGCAAGAGGCATAGATTTGTAAAAAGAACTGAACATAAAGCAGTTCAGTTCAGGACCCTTCCAGTTGGGTAAAAACTTTGTAACATTATAAAGTGTTGGCACCATTCAGCTCGTGCTTCATCTGTTTCAGCAGCACTATGTTGTTGTTGGTCTTGACAGACCCAGCAATGCCAAGTCCTTAGGAAGGGCTGCAATGAAGCTGTTGCATGCCTGGCTGGAGAAGGAGCAGCTGTAGAGTGAGACTATGCTAAAAAGAACATGTTTCAGATTTTTATGTTTCTAAGCCATTTCTACACCTACCACACATAGTTTGTTTCCTTTGCAGTTTCACTCACACCCTGAGAAAGGCCTTTTCTGGGCCTCTTTCCTCACATGACTACTGCTGGAATCTGTCTTTTCCCAAGAAGTTCAGCAGAGCTTTCTAACAAGCATCACAGTCTTTCTGTATCCCTATAACAGTAACAATTACAGACAACTCTGGTTTAATACCTTTGATCTAGTAAGTAGTCAGCCATACCTAAGTACTTGATAACTAACCAGTGTTTGAATAACCTGAAGCAGTCTGTAAACTGTGAGTGCATTTCATCCAGCGCTTGCATGAGATTCCACAGAGTGATGACAACGTAAACACCAATGCAAAACAATCCTGGGGTATTATTCTAAGATTGAGGAATCCAGGTTTCTGCATTTTTAGCCTATACTCCATAGTTTTTAAAACTTCTCACGACGACAGGAGCTAAATCCAACTTCTTTTGTACTGAAAGGCTTTAATGGGCCTACAAGAAAGCTGGAGAGGGACTTTTTACAAGGGCCTGTAAGGACAGGCCAAGGGGAATGGCTTTAACCTGCCAGAGGGGAGACTGAGATGAGCTCTTGGGCAGAAGCTCTTCCCTGG
>WYDI02012317.1:0-35992 GCA_009867235.2 Psittacus erithacus
CCTGCCCATGGCAGGGGGTTGGAACTGGATGAGCTTTAAGGTCCCTTCCAACCCAAACCAGTCTGGGATTCTATGATGTATAAGCTGCTGAGCAGAAAATTTTCTATGCCCCAGGGAAGATCCTCAGGTACAGACTGCGGCTTTGGAGTTGTAAGAAACCCCATAATGTTGCAATACAGTACAACATTGCCATTTTTTTGATGTGCCTAACCTTAAATATTGAACGGATCGCATTATTTTATGGTTATTTTTCAGCATCATATTCCTGACTCCTAGATCTCAAAAGGCTACTCATCATGCAGGATAAAAGCTAATACAATTTCAGGAGTAGTACGTGGCTGAGGTCAGAGACATTTTCTCTCTGCTGGCACTTTCTAAGAACTTAACAAAAGCTTGTCCTAAAAAATAGGTTTGTTATGATAAAGACAAACCAGACTACATTCCTGACAAGCAAGTGTATCTATTGTTTTAACCATTGGAGGCAATATATAAGAATTGAGAAATTCAAGGTAATGCACAATTAAGAGGCTAATCTGCATAGTTTTTTATCACTATTTCTCCCACACATGAAGTGCTACTTACAAATGGCTTGTTAAATATCCATTTGTAAATACAGACACAGGATTTTACAGAGTAGATATCGTGCTTAGTCTGACTGCAGAGCTACAATGCCTAAACATTTGGAAATAATGAATGTGTGGAAACCAGAAACCAAATTTTGAAATAATTCAACCCAAAGTTCTCAATTTATTCTGAAAAAGTACACCAAAGGTATGCTATTATAATTAAGCTCTAAAAAGAAAAACCTCATAATTACAAATGTTTTGTTCCCCGATAATACAATTTTTCTAAGTAAATATTCATAAATCAAAGAAATGTTACTTTAATACCTGTAATGACTATTAGCAATATACTTTTAAAAACGCTGCTTGAGAAAGAGTATTACATAATTAAATGCAATATTATCAAATAAAAAGAACATATTTTGGGGCATCTGAATGTTAACCTTCTTCATGAAATGAATTTAAAAAAATAAATAAAAGATACAGTACTTTGCCCACACTGTAATTTGTCAACTGTTGAGGAAATTGGCATGTCTTTTCTGCTGATTTATTGGTTAATCCCAATAATTCATTGTAGAAAAGGCCAACAATGAATTACAATGTGAAGGAAAATTAAGCAGCGCATTTACAGCCCTTAAAGCAAGTTTCAAAGTTGCCATAGACCTAGGTAAAATATTTTGGGTACAACAGAGATGGCTATTTAATACTTTCAAATATTCTCTCTCTTCTAATTGTTATATCCTGTATAGTAGCTTTGCTAGTAGTTTCTTAGATTTGATTTCAAATATATTTGAAAAATATATAGCCCTTGGGTTCTCGACAGACAAAACAAGAAGGGGGGCACTTGATGTATTAGACTGATTTCTTAAGCACTGGGACTCTGGATATTTCTATGCATCAGCTAAAAAAATTACTTATTTTCAGCCAATGATTAATCCTGCTTATTGTAATGGGACTACTACTTTCTTAGTATTAGAGAGGTTTCAAAATTAAAAAACAAATATGTATGACTATGCATTTCTAGGGTTACCTTATTTTCACATGAAAAACCTGCACAACTGTAAAATAATGTGCATTTAAAGTAAATGTTCAGGTAAGAGTTGCAAAAGTCAGAGGTGTAGAGTGTCTTGGACGCCAAAGAGGAAGCAAATAAGGCATGAGGGAAAACAGGACTTCAGGTCCCGCTTTCCCTGTTCACTCCCACCCTCAGATACAGTTTTCACTAGGTCTGGATTCTCAGACTCAAGCTTGATACTGGTTTTCACATTCTGTTTCTATGCCTCTTTTCTTCCCTTCTTTTTAAAAATACCAGCTGCAGGTGATTGGGGTAAAATATCGTTAATCAGGCTTTTCTTTCTCTTAGGGTTTACTGTGCAAGAAATGGAAAATAAGGAACACCTTCAGCTGAGGTACTAGAAGCTGTGCAAATTAAACCCCACTTGCTGCTTTGGGACATAATTCAAAGCCTGTTTTTAGTCAATGAGAATCTTGAAAAAGTACAGTAGGTTTGTGTTAAGCCCATTTGGAGGGTAAATGTACACTGTACAACACAGTATTGTGCAGAAAAACACCAGAGACAGTTCACAGCTCCTACCTGGTGTATACCCTCAGCTTACACTCTCTTCTTAGGCAGCACATTTAAACAGCACATTGGACTCCACCATAACTCCATTTAGGTCTTCTGTCCCCTGATGCTTCTTCTGCAGAGCTGTGCCAGAATTTCAACAGCTAGTTTTCAACTTGAATTTATTCAAATCAAAATTATGCACGTTTGCTCTCCCACCGGATCTGCATTAGCTTCATTATAGTTTTGGGGTACACAATGAACATGACTGTTTATGGGTTGCATCCTTTAATTTTGGCCCTAAATGATCTCTGTGGTAACTGCACCTCGTGCCCTGTAATTAGGTCCTTGATTGCAAATTTCACACTGCAGCTTGGAATGTCTTTAAATTGAAGTTCGAGAGCACTTTTCAATTCCCAGAATTCTTCAGTTTATTTAATTGATCCTTAATTGACACCTTTCTCAAATTCTTCCCTTCTGAGGTGTACATACTTCCATGTAATTTAAAACTAATCACTTCTGATCACTCTTTCAAAGTTATCACATCCATATTCCTCATAACTTACTAAAATTAAATCTAAAGTATATATGGTTGGCTCCTTACAGTACAGCCAAAACTGGATTTTGCCTCCTTAAGAATACACATAAGAAACTTTCCAAGACAGAATTCACAGCTTCTGTCTCTTCTCAGCACAAAGCATCACCTTTCTCCTCTTACTAAAAGTAAGCAAGCAAATCTTGTCTTTATTGTGGGCACCTTCACTTCTTCAAGGCAGTGAACTCACCAGGAATTTAGACAAGAGCAGGAGCCTGCTTAGCTGTGAAATGTGAGCCTCCAGGTGACCTTGATCAGCAACACTCTCTTGTCATCCCGTTTTGCACTCCCACGCTTTGCTCAGCAGTAGTAGGAACAAAGAGCAATGCAGAGGCATGCACAGGCTGACTTCACAGATTAGAGTAGTGCTGTGGTAGTGCCTAGAGAAAAGCCATCCTTGCATGTTTAGCTGGGCACTGCGTACAAAACTGAACATGCATGGCAGAGAACAGCGCTACATGAAACAGATTTGGGCTTTCAGGAGAATGGAAGCTCCATCAGCTAACTAGCACTTTAACATTTAGCCAGATTATTCTTTCAATTGGGTAATAATTCTTTACTGTGTATTCATTCCAGAGAACAGATAGGCTTATTTCAAAAATAACAATGACAAAAAAAAACCCCACCGCACTAACACTCAACAAAACACAAACCAACCTCAGACAATAAATTCTGCATATTCTAGAAATTATTTGCCATTATTCTAGTTATTATTTCAGTACATTTCAAAGTATTTGACTTGTAGTCAGCCAGCCAGGCTATAACTGAAACAGAGAACTTGGCAGAGAACATATTTCTAAAATAATAAGACGTTATTGGGAATAAATATTCTAAAATAACAAATAGGACTGACAGGCAGAGTAAATAAGAAGCTTTTTAGTATTGCTACTCTGAAACCGTATTCTGCCAGGATACAAAATACTCAGTGACCTATCCTCTATCACTGTCAGATTACATCTGTCCTTAGATGGTGTTAGATTTTAAAAAGAAGAGGCACTTTGCCACAAACCACTTCAAAGGACTTACACTATTTTTGCTATGGGAGTGAAGTCCTGAAGGCACTGAGCTTCAGTGAGCAGATCTTGAACATCCCAAGTCATCAGAAATCACAAGATCACTAATGAAGTCTCAGATCTTTATCCAAACTGAGCCACTGAGTCTTTCTGACAGGGTACTGGTTACTGGTGAGAGACCTACCACATGTAGCTACCTGGAGGAGTTGGTCAGTGGTGCCTATGATATGTAGAGGTATGTGACGTATTGAGCACAGGCTGAAGGCAGAAAGCAAATACGCAGAGCAGCTTTAGCGAAAATAGTGCCCATCTAGAACACAGCAACTTCCTCATTTACGAAAAACTCTTCCTGCCTCCTAGAAGGAGTCTTTCTTGTGCAAAGAAAGGAAGAACGGGCTCAATTATAGTCATATCCGATTATTAGCAAGTACTTAAATGAACAAAAACTGACCCAAACCATTCTGGGATTCTGTGGTTCTAACTAGAATTCTACCACTCCAACATTTTTACTTTTACCTGAGATCAACAAGCATGCAAAGAGCTTTGCTATGTTGCAAATTCCAGTTAAAGCAAGCAGATCTTGTTTGGTTTGCTATGGATACAGTTAGGTTTCAAAACCTGAAATCACACACCATGGAGATTCTGCATCCAAAAACATGCAACAGCCTTATATTAGAGTAGCTTTCCTATAAAGCCTTAGAGGCTTTTTAAGTGCTTTAAAAGCTCAGTCATGAGACCAGCACACTTTGATCAGCCCAGCAAAACACTATGGAAAAATGAGCAGCTTAAGCTTGTCATTATAATGCACAAAGCACATTCCACAGTACTAGTGACTGTTGCAATTCTGAAAATAAATATCTCCTGTACAATTAAAAAGTTTTATCTGTTGAGTTTAACACATTTGCAGACTGCAAAATTTGGAAAAACGTCACTTTAACAGTGTATTTTTGCCTGTTGCTGAAGATGACCGTCACACAGCAATGCCCTTTAAAAACCCAACCGAACAACAAAACCCAAGCAAATACACACATGCAAAATTAAAATATTATCCAAGTAATTTACCAGCTTTAATTTGCACCACCCAAGACTATATGGGCTAAAACTGGTAGGAAACCTGTGAGAAACATGTTAAAACAGGCTTGAAGAGTGAAAACACATTTCTGAAGATCAATTTTCGAACTCGTCAGCAGCATTGTCCAGTAACAGCAACACAACATCAAATTCAATGTCTTTATCTGCTTAGAAAACTCTGAACCTTGTACCTCAGCCCACAAGCCAAAACCATATACAGCATCTGCCCATGTGCTCTCAGCTTCTGCTGTTGATACTCCTTCAGTTGGTACAAAATACATAAATATTTACTGAGACAAAACCAAATCAAACAAATCTCCAGCCTGAAAGAAACTGACTCTATTGCCTGATCTTACAGTCAATTTCCTTAGACATGCAAGTTCAAGTTCCCGAGGGAAAGATAGTGAGGCAGCAGTCATCTTTTTGTGCTTACTTAGGTTTGAATGATATGCTTTGTTCAATTTTTCCCTCTTTCAATTAGATGAGAAAAGTTAAGATTTGTTCCAAATCAAAGTTTTCTGCCAGACTTTTTTTACCCCTCAGCAAGTGACCTAAAGACTCTATAAAAAAAAAAAAAATTAAATCAATTATTTCCAGATACTTAATTGTGTTTGTGACGTGCAACCAACAGGATTCCCAAGAAGAAGAGGTAAGAGATACCGTCTGTTGGCTGCTATTGCCTAGAAACTAGATGGGAACTATTATGCCCACCAATGAATTATATGCCAAGAAATCACAACAGAGCACATAAAACATCTGTCAGGTTATTACTGGGAAACCTATTGACAGCTTATCAGCAGGTAATACCAACACTGCCTCAGGGCTGTAGTAATTCAGGAAACACCGAGAGATCACCCTGAAACAGATGAAACAGCAGATGAGAAACACTGAGTACAGCAAGAGTTGGTAGCATGATAACTGACTTCACCAGGGTATGAACCCCATCAGAAGATGGACCAGGGTATGAACCCCACCAGGAGAAGCACCTGAGAACTATATGAAGGGATGAAGCAGCACCCTCAAGGAGGTGTTTGGCTGCACCAGCACCACATCACAGCAAAACTGTCACTCAGCAATGTAAAAAATAAATTTGGTGACAGAACTGTGACACCAGAGTGTATACCCTGCAGAGCTTTTTGTGTGTGACAAAATTATCTTATTTCACCTGACAAACTATTTGAAAAGTCCAGTGTCCCTGTCTCCCACACATGCACAGACTCAGCATTTAGACAAAGGGATCTCATTTATACTATGTTTCTATGCTGTATGTTAAACCACACGCTGTCATTTCACAGAGATCCCATATTTGTGTGAAATTATCAATTCAGATAACTACAAATCCCAGACTGGTTGGGGTTGAAAGGGACCTTAAAGCTCATCCAGTTCCAACCCCCTGCCATGGGCAGGGACACCTTCCATTAGACCAGGTTGCTCCAAGCCCCGTCCAGCTGAGCCTTCAGCACTGCCAGGGATGGGGCAGCCACAGCTTCCCTGGGCAACCTTTGCCAGTGCCTCACCACCCTCATCGTGAAGAATCTTTTCCTAATGTCTAACCTAAATGTATTTAATGTCAAATCAAATGTATTTATTCAGCTAGAAAAAAAGCCATCTTATCTCCTTTGCACATGACTTGAACTCCTTAGCTGCTTTTTATTTCTTACCCTGAGAATTTTATAATTTTTCCGAATCTGAGATTAATGATCACTGTTCATTACAGTCAGCCATTTTCTTCATCCAATTCTGCTGTTCCAAGGGAGTTTATGGGACCTAAAGCTGTGATGCCAGCTAGGAGATCCCCAGCCATGGGGCCAGTGCTCCATCAGCCAACTCTGTGCTACACTTCAAACATCTGCAAGAATATGGTGCTCAACAGCGTAAGAAGGACACTGGTGGCAGAGAGGGGGGGAATAGTAAGGCCAGCACAAACCCTGATATGCAGCTCCCAGCTGGGAAACAGTCCCTTGGCAATAGCTGGGAGCTGGCTGAGAAAGAACAGTCCAGCAGCATTGTTCAAATATTGAGAGCCTCCCCAGAGAGGCCACAGGATCAAGGATGGCAGAAAAGGTGCTCTGTAGTCATATATAGGGCATAGTTGAAGAATAATCCCACAGAATGTATGAGGTGGCCAAATTCATTCTGATTTTAATGCTCATTGATTGTATTATAGTTCTCTTACATGTGATCTGCTAGCACTTTATAAATGTTTTATGTAAAATAAATAATTCAAGAAAGACACTTCTTTCTTCAGTAAGGTTTATGACATCATGAGAGCTACTTTTTGTTATAATGCTGACTGCAATGATGAAAGAAAAACTGGGATCTAGACATTTCAAACGTGACCATTTTCTAAATCAGAGATGCTTTTTGTGTGGCTACACCACTGTGTTGAGGACTATTAGATATACAATTCAACATAGTTCTGTCCCTTTCTGGTGCTGTTTTTAACATTTTTCCTCCCCTCTGACCCTTGATCACAAAGCTATGTACTTAAAAAAGATTGCAGTTTGTTGTATTTTAGTGTTATTTTATCTTTATTTCCCCGTTATTTATTCTCCTTTTGCTCTACTGTCTTCAGCAGCACTTGCACGATATCGAAGGGAGAAACGGCAAAGTGAAAAAGCCACTTCTAACTTATCTGAATAAATTGGCATTTGCTGTTTTTAAAACACATTTTTAGTCTACTGACATGACTAGAGCCAACCAATCATAATGGTTAAAATGTGATTGGCAAACTGTTTCTAATAAGACCATACCCTTCCTTAAGTACACTCCCCCTGAAGCACCTTCCAGGCAATTCTTGTGGAGCACACTATAAGATCAAGAATTTACCTACGTGATATCTTTTACAGTGGTGTCTCAGTGCCAATGGACTGTGTGTCAGCACATTAACATGTACACTCATCACTGAAAGGAGTTAATAGATTATAAAACATGAATCCTTCCATTTAGAATGTTTCCTGACTTTACAGCATTATTGCAGCATACTGTAAGTTACATGAAATGAATAAATACTGCTTGGGGTACCACACAAGAGACAGCGTCAAGCAAATCTTGCTCGAAATCATGATGAAGTCAGAATACTGCTCACTGCAAAACAGTGAAAGGGACCAGGAGTCAGAGCATTTTACTTCATTATTTTTGTCCAGAAGGATTTTTGTTAAGGCATTTTTTCACTGGTCTTAAAATCTACCAAAGACAGAGTAGAAATCTAAGAATAATTCCTCTTTTCGAAAACATAGTAAGCACATGGTCAAATATTGCCCTTACCATCACTCCAAGAAATCATCACAGTGCTTTGTAACAGAAGCTTGCTGGACTAGAAATTAGCTCAAACCTCACAAGCAGCAAGTAAGTAAAATGGGTGCTTCTACTCACTTTGCAGTGAAAATATTGAGCCATTGTCACATGCCATTCGCCATCTTTCACTACCCTACTCACTACTTCAGATTGTTTCTTAGCTCTGACGCAGCCAGCACTGTTTTAGAAATGTTAAAAGTGCTAAAAATGCTAGGTGAATGGAAAAGAGAATTCAAAAAAGGCCATTGTTTCAGAGAATAATGAAAGTCACTAGCATCTTTTTGACCATTATTATTTAACAATCCCACAATTTTGGTTTTACACATTCATACATTATATCTTTGTCATATTCTTAAGAAGTGACACAGTCTGAGGGCAGCTAAAAAACCTTGACAAAGACTAAAGAAGATTTAATAGACAGTTGGAAAGCATGATGGATCTTTACTGCAGCTGATAGTCACACACATCAGTACTGAAACAAAGACATTTCCAAGCCACCGTGCAGTTGGATAAGAATCTTCTCATCTCATGTACAACCAAAGAGATTACAGCCGGCAGCAGTAAGAAGGAGATCCTTCTGTCAGAGCACAAGGTGTCTTTCTGAAGGATTTCTGCTAATGCCTGTAGAGATTACAGAACCTGGAGGAATAGTTTTGAACAGTGTTTAATCTTCTAAATATATATAAGCCTTTCTCTCTTGTAACTTGCTCTTATCCATTCAGAACTTGAACATAATTATCCTATGTGCAGTGATAGAGACAAATGGTGCCAACCAATACCAGTGAAGTGGCACAAATAGTTCCATTCAGCACCAAAACTACAAAATATATCTCTGGTATTATATCAAAGTTGTTATTATTTCTCCTGGTAGAATTCAAATAAAAAATCAAAAAACCCATATCACACTATTTTTCAGCCTTAATTCATTGCCTCCTGATTCTTTACTGAAGGTTCACATCTGGGGTCTCTGATCTGCCTCTAGACAAAATATGGATTATTTATTTATTTATTTATTAGACTGCAAAAGTCATTCCAAGCTGTCATTAACACTTAGAAATCAAGGAATTGAAGCTAGAAATATATGTAAACATTAGAAAATAGCTGTTGTGAAATGTTTCACCTTCACTGACTCCAAATGTGCATGGCCCATGGGAAAGAGAAATAATAATGTTGGAATACAAGAGCCTTGTAGACCACAGCTTCTTCCTGACTCATTTGAGCAGAAGTCAATGCACACAGTAGACAGTTAGCTCAGTTCACCTGACCATGCTGCCTACTCTATGCCAACGAGCAGTGGCCCCACAGTGGTCTGTGTCCTTCTGCAGATAGCCATATGCAAACGACCAAGTAACTGCTGAATACAAGCTAACCCTGTTCTCCTATCTCCTATATTCAGTCTAGGTTAATGATCAAGATCTTCAACAAACAAAACATCAATACTATCATCAGGACACATCTACTGCTTCTTTCCATGGCTCAGCCCATTGTCTATAGCAACTGCAAAGCATTTTATGCAGCTTATAAATGAAAGTGTTTACATCTAAAACAAATTTGCAAAAGTTACTTTTTTATTTTCCTGAGTCTGAGATAACAACTAACTTAAAAATAAACTTTGATAGCCTTTGCTTCCTCTGAATTGGTTATCTTGAAGTTCTCAAGGGCCATGAAGGCAGTTCAGGTAGCCACAAGAACGAACAAAAGCAGGGGCTTTGATTGTTTGTTGAAGAAGAACTTGCAGCATTAATCTTTTATGTAGGAATCAATAAAACTTTTCACAGGTACAAGGTTTCTCACTCAAACCCCACTGAAAATACTTAATCTTTTTCAATGCAAAAATAATATGTATGGTTTTTTACTTATCTCAACAGCAAAGCCCTACTGAAAAAATGTGTTTGCTGTTAGTAATAATACAAAGCACACTAAAAGCCTCTCCTGAGAGAAGATACTTTATGCCAGTCTTTGTGCAGCCAGAGCAGATCCTATGAAGGGTTTATTATCTAAACACATAAGGTACAGAAAGAGTTAAAAAGGTGTGATGATTTATTAGTGCAAAGTTTTGAATACATATGACACCGCATGAACAAGCAGCTTCTACATTTTTCACAACCATTTATGTCTATCTAGCTATAAAATACAGAAAGGTAATACACAATTAGAACAGCAATGCTTTAAGATAGTTCTCCATTGGCATAAAAAACTACCATGAGGAACAGCGCAGAATCAGGCCTTCTGCATGACACAATTTTATGTTAAGAATGGCAAGAGTTTCACCTTGTGTATTTGCTTTTTCATTTGTTTTATGTCTTAAATGGCAACATTTCTCCACAATTTGCATTCAGACACAATTTGGCACGTTCAATGAACTCATAGATCCCATCTCCTTTCTCTGGATACTGAGGCAGTTTTGATGTGCCCTTGTGATAGCAAAGGGTTAAAAACTTTTCTTATGTTCCTACTGGGTTGTAAAAGAAACTGCTGAAGCTGATCAATGACCACTGTTAAGACCTGGAAACCAATTATAAACCTGAAATTTGTGATGAACAAAGCTCTGAAACACTAGGATGAAAACTACTGAATTAGTCCAGTTCATTAAAATCATTAATAGTCATGAAATGAAAACCACCAGAGTCCAAAAAGACTTAATGCCCTATCCATATTAATTAGATGGGAGCAAATCTGAAGTGAAAAGCAGCACATGCTTTGTAGAATTAGCAATTGCTCTCTACAGACTACACAGATCTCTATTAAAATTCGGTTTAATTAAAATTGATCACGTTAAGAAACTGATGTGGTTAATTAACTGAATTCCTGGACTTCTTTTCATACATTTCACAAATGCATTGTACACTGCTTTCCTGGGTGACAGCTTATGTTGCACTGAAAATCTTGATTTCACAGGTTAATGCTGCATGTTTTATGAGGCCCAAAGTTCCCGTGTACCCCCAGGAAGCCCCAGCAGCTCAGGGAAAACAACAGGCCTTAGAAGCTATCAAAATCTACCACTAGAAACCAGGATGCATGAAATAACAGGGCTTGGCTAAGGGCTTAATCTTAGAGCTGCCCAGGAACACAGAGTTGGCACAGGCTTCAGTGGTCTATATGGTGATTCTGGGAGGGTCAGCAACCCAGCACCTCCAAGAGTTTGCAGTACCATTTTCTAAACAATGAGGTAATCATTTCAAGAGTTGTAAAGTGGATTTGGCCAGTGTTAGGTTAATGGTTGGACTTGATCTTAAGGGTATTTTCCAACCTAAATGATTCTATGATAAACCACTAGCGCCCTAACAGCTTCAGGAGAAAGGCTGAATTACATTTAATCAAGATTCACTGTTATCTTATCACTGTTTGAAAGGATAAGGCATTATGAATTGTGCCATTCTATTTCTGGTAGGAGGATTTACGGATTTTCTTTTCCATGCCCTATTCATTGGCACGGTTTAGCCTATGGAAGCAACTTGCTTATGAAGTACAGTTGCAAATTCTTATCTTTTAGATCACTTATAAAATACCAGCAAACAGTCCAGTGATTGCCCCTTATAACATGTTGTACAAGAGGATATCAATGTAGGTACTTTTTGAAAGAAAGGGGATGGATGAACATCAGTACTAATACAGCATAGAGGATTATGCTACAACATCTAGATTATAATCTGAATTGTCATCACAGTTGTTTCCTAACTTTTCGGGAAGCAGAGTGACGCCTGGAATCTCAAAGACTCATAAGCAATCATACTTCTGGATACAGTTCAGGGAAGACTTTAAAGATAAAACCAAAATTTTTGGAGGAAGGCTGTGGCCACACAACTGCTGAAGGAGAGTGGATCTAAATTCTGAAAACGGCAAAAAGTCTGGATGGAGGCTAAAATAATTACCAAGGAATTATAATACAACACATACATAACAAAGAGCAACAGTGGAAAGTGTCCCTGCCTGTGGCACAGGGTTGGAACTAGATGATCTCTAAGGTCCCTTCCAACCCTAACCCATTCTATGATTCTATATGAATTTTACATACCTTTGATTTATATTCAGATCTATATAATGGCACTGAACTTTGTATAACCACTTTATATAATCTTGTTCTTCATTACTTCTGACCACTGCATAATGCTAAAACTTTTTTTTCTTCTCTGAATACATTTTGCTAGTTGAGGATTAGCATGCAGTGATAAAGCTGTACTTTACAGACAGAAGCTGCATACAGGCTGCGAATGCATGTGGATGGACACACCTATGCTCTTATCTATAGATGTTTATATAGAACCAACTGCATTCAACTCCAGCACTATTTTGTTTTTAAGAAAAGAAAAGAAAAATCTGACTAGGATATAAGATACACAACCGATTCTTAATTTCCTTATGGCCAAACCCTTGTTAATGTCTTGGCCTGTTTCAGTAAAATGATCATGGTTCAAGTAATATAAAACACACACATTCAATCATTTTCCTTGTCCCTAAAGGCAAATACTTTCTTATCATGGTAAAACAGGAGTCATGTGCTGATGCATTAGAGAGCCAAAGTTCTTCTAAGCTGCATCAGAAAATTGAATACTTCCTGCAACCTATCATTTGGAACTGCAAATTGAAACAAAAGCATAATGCAAACAAACACAGGAGGTTCACTTAGCATTATCTAGTATTGCATAAGCCTAAGCAGTTGCTGTACAAAATGTGAATACACAAACAAAGACTCAAAATCAAATAGAAGATTTTAACTCCAGGAAAAAAATAAAAAAATTACATCGATTCATATTTAAATCAGGATTTCATAGTTAATAGTTAAAATACAATCAATTGAATGGAGATGGTCTTGCTATGCTTGCCTTAGAAGAGAGGTTATTTTAGGACAGCATTCTACCAAGGAACCACAAAGAGGGCAAAGCCATAAACACAGCCGGTGTGCACTCCTTACTCAAGCAGCATCTATTTGTAATCCTCTTTTTATAATAAAAAGGGAATAGTCATATTTTAAAAAACTGAATGACAGTACCAGTACAAGTAGGTAAAATGTAACAGAATAGAAGAAGCCACAGGGTAATTAAAGCAGGTTCTGCGCTGTTAAAAAAAATCTTAGAAAATGGTACCCTAAGTCACATTACTAATGTTTCTTAGGGACTCCTACATCAGATCATATGTTTCTCAGAGGGGCTCCAAAATTTCCTGAGCTACCACATCAGACTGCACCTCTTCCCTGCACAAGAGAAGAATGAATGGGAGTTCTCCCTTTCAAAGAGAAGGTCAGGGGAGCTGACAGGAGTCATGAGAGGTGACAGAAAAGGAACAAGAAATGTATAAGGATGAAATTCATTCTTTATGGATGGGGCCAGACGCTAAATTCTGAGTGACTTCCCAGGCACTTGCTGCCTCAGGTTCAATGTTTTCTAGAGCCCCCTTGTCCCAGTCTCTTTCATACCCTGTTTTCTGGAGCTGCAACTCCTAAAGCTCCCAGCTGCCACTCAAAAGTCTTCCCATGCACACACAGCAACATATGCTGATTTCCAAAAGGGCAATAGGAAGCCTTTCCCCAATCATCTGTACAATCCATCCTTTTCCTATCATTTCCTCCCAAAGAAGCATGCTCCAAGAAAGAAGGTCCAGTTATATAGAGGATCATCCCTCCACTACTTTGCTACCAATGCCATATTCTTACTGCTAACATAGTTTAAATACAAGCATTGGATCCATTTCAGCAGTGGATGACAGAACCTCCTATCAGCGATTTAGAATGAAAAATGGCATCAAACAATAACAGGGAGCAATTTTCCCTAGTAATTAAAAAAAAAACAACAACCCAGTTTAAATTCAGATTGCACATTCCGGTAGCCTCAGTCCCATAAATAAAGAATTACTGTTTATTCAGCCCTTTTTAGCACAACCTTAGCCTACAAGCACTTTTCTGGTGAAGCAATTATTTGCATAGTACAGGTTTTATGTAAAGTTTCAGGGGAAAGAGGAAAAGGGCTCATGAAACAATTCCATACCATGAACAGACATACAACTTCCAGCAAGTCAGACTTCATAACAAATACTTTTGAAGGAAATTACACCCAAAAAACCTAAATGACACTTAACACTGAGAACAAATCTTCACCTATTTTATAACCACACAAAGCTACTGTAACTCTATTAGTCTTAACTTACACATGAAACTGACAAAAGGAAACAGAAAACCCTTGATCTGCATTGTAAAGACAGCATATGCAGAGCCCAGTTTAAACAAATTAGGAGGACCAAAAAAAACCAAACCAAACCAAACCAAAAACAAACAAACAAACATACAAAACCAAAAACCAAACAAACCAAACCAAACCAAAACAAAAGCAAACAAAAAAAACCAACCCCAAATAAAAACCAACACCAATTTCTTTCACAATTAAAAGCAGGAAGCATCAGAACCCAAAGACATGTTTACTAAAAGGCTGGTTTAAAAATAGTAATTGAGAACTGTTATAGTCCTTTGTGTTGTTGACATCATTCTGACCATTTTATGTGACTTTTCTATGCCTTATAAACAAAGTATGTAAATTCAGTAAGTCCTCATCTGGGCTTTTAAATACATCTTGGGCTCATTACCTGCAACAGTAGGTACACAATGCAGACTTTGGCCAGTAGGAGATGACGTAAATAATTTAAATGAACATGTGGGAAACAGAGGCATTGCCAGGAAAAAGTTACCACTGGATCTCACTTCCAAAGTCTGCCCCAATGCATTAAAGGGAAACTGGGCACTGCAGAAATTCTCACTGCAGAAATTCTTACAGCTCACTTTGGGGAAAAACCAGGCAATATTAATTCTCCATAAAGCAGTACTAAAGCTACACTAGGGTACAGTTTAGCCCAATATCTTGTCAACTTATTAGAACCAAATCAATGAATATGTAAAAAAAATCTGTGTCTCATGCCTTCCTATGCACAAGTTTAAAGACTGCATGGACTAGCAAGGATTGTTTCATAATTTCTTGAAAAATTCTTGAGTAGGTAAGTTGAAGTAACAGCTGCATTCAAGATGTACAGCTAATACGTGCTTCTCACTAGTTTCTATTTCAGAACTTTGTTTTATTTCCATAATGATTATACAATTTCCACAATGATTATTTGTATTCTTGGGTACCTAAAAGAAGTCCTGTGTTCATATACGAGACATTAACTACTTTCTGAAAGTTCAGGCTCATCAGAATATTTCAAGGGAATGTTTATCTTGGCTGTCATCTTCTAAATAGAGGAAATTCTCAGCAGTGTCTGACAGACTTGTCAGTGCCCTGTGTTTTGTCATTTTCCTCAGCATGATCCTTCATCTGACAAAACCTGTCAAAAATTAAAATGCTTGAAGTGGAAATGGTCAAACTAAAATTTCAGGAGAAGGAATTAGTAACTGGATTTTATATGAGAAAGTCTTTCACGCTGTAAAATTGCATTTGAATGAAAAACCTCTTCTTTTGCAGCTTGGGAAGGAAATGCTTACTTTGGAGGGACAAAGTACGTAGATTCTCCATACGAATTATGTACCTTGTCATACTGTTCTAAAAGTATAATTATTGTATGTAGCTAAACATACAAAAAATTGTTGTCAGTAAAACATTGAACTATTCCTTCAGTGAGATTAAAACCCACATCTTCCTGCGGAATGGAAAAACAATGGTTAAAAACTTACAAATGAAAGCACCTAGAATGACATGGAAAATGCTGGGCAGGAAGAAAGACAATACGTACAAAGTGCCCACCCACAGTAAGTTCAGTTACAGTTCATTGTATCATACCAGAGCCTCTGTTTCAATAATCTATTCTTGTGCTATGCATGGAACAAGGAGCTTTGAAGCAACCTCTTGTGTTAATTTTGCATGAAAACACCATCTGCCCTAAACAGCTATCTAGGCTACGGATCTGTTATAGCATAGATATGGTCAACATGATGTTGAAAGGTCAAAGAAGGGTCTAATTACATGCTTTAGTATTAGAGGCCATGGTCACTGGAGCATGAACATAATCACTCAGGCCAAACAAGATCCATTTATAATTTTAATTATCAGTGAATTAGACTTGAAGAGTTGTTCCATGTAAAAGAATTAAATGACTGCTGCTCAAAGTAATGGTCTTGTTTGTCTGTAAAATAACTCCCTGAGATACTCTCAGTAATTCCCTGTTAATATACTTAGAATCCATCAATCTTCTCAAACACTGTATATTAACTTATTTGAAGTATTGTATAACTGCATACAAAAAAAACCAAACCCCCTGTGTTACAACAGTATGATCTCTTGCAACAGAATTTTCAAAAATCCAGAATCCCAAACCTGAGGAATATTAGACTAGGGCTGATCATACAATTCCATTCATTCCCTTATGTGCAATGATGCAACATGTACAAAGCGGACTATAAAGATATTTTAAGAAGATTCTTGCCTCATTCATTACACACAGTACAGGATTTCTGGGGAGAGGAACTGAGCTATAACTAAAGGAACACCCACCTGGGCTGTTAATGGAAAAAAAAAGAAAAAGAAAAAAATTATGTTTTGAAAGAGAGCCTCAGATCTCTAATTCCTCAATTTTCTTTTTGTCAGTCTTGACTTCAGGCATGAGGTTTGATTTACAGAAGTGTGAATACAGCTCTGCAAATAGAGCATGTTCAAAAGTGAACTCAATGCAGGCTGAGCTTTCAGTATATGAAGTGCTTGTTGCCACTAAGTATTCTAAAGTGGATGCATATTACATTCAGTATTCAAAAAGTCAATGCAGAGCCAGTTTTGTTCTTCAGCTAACATCAATGTTCCAATACCTGTCAATGTGTTTTGTGCAATTAAGAGTTCAGGAAGGGATAGTCTGCACTTTCTTCATATGATATTTTGTGTAGCACTGCGTTATTTACACGATAAGCATAATAATAATCACCCACTTTTCTGTTGGACATCTGAAGATCTGTGAAGAGACATGTCTCCCAGCCTCTGTCACAGGGATGGCTGGACTCTCACCCTTCCAAACAATCTCTGCTGGGTGACTACGGGAATGCAGCCTTGCCAGGTCAGCTTCCTGGGGAGCATCCAGCTGTACTGTCAGCCCAATTGCCCTCTCTGAGCACGACTGCCCTCATCACCTGCCCTTTGCCAGGTTTCTGATACAGCCTGTTTGCACTTCAGACAGCGCATCGTGCACAGGGTGTACCTTCTCGTACTTGATGCTCTATTCACTGACTGCTTAGAGGGCTTCCTTTTCCCAAGTAGTCTCAAGGGCCGCCTTACAGGCTTAACTGGAAAAAGACAATATTCTACAGCTCAGCAAGTTACATATGCTCATATTTAGCTGACATGAACTTGAAGGGGACCGTTCACACAAAGTTAAGAAAGCCATTAGTATTTTGCTAAACCTGGCCACTAAGAGAGAGAACACCCTCTACTGCTCAGCTAAAATGGCTTCATGACTACCTGATACCCATTAAATGTTCTGCAATCACTGAATGCAGCAGTTACACCACTGCCACCAAATTGGAGTAACTTACACTGTGAATACACTGTAGGCTAGAGTATGCTCAGACATGCAGAAGTGACTAACCCTGGTCATCCCTTCACCAGATCAGTTGACCTACTGTACTTTGCTCCCTTCTTGCTCAAACAACTCATCTCCTTCCAGAGGAAAGTGACAGCAGTGGGAGATGATGGAGACACATATCGGGTCTGACTGGTAGTCTGCAAGCATAGCCAACACCAGTGCCACAAAGGGCTACTTAATATACTCGCCTTGCGGTGTAGACACCATCATAATGGCTGCTATTCTAAGCACTATGTATACATAGTCTTTTAGCAAAATAGGCTCTCCACAGTAATAAATATTTAGGATTACAGTTTAAGTCTCAGGGGAAAATCTCTCATTCAGTATTGCATTGAATTTGCAAACCAAAAAAGGAATGCTCAACACATTTGACCAAATTTAGTGTTACACTGTATACTGCCATTGCCACCAGCCACCTTACACATGCACAGTGAACACAGATTGCTCCCATGCTTCTAAATGGCTAGATAGAAAAAGATCAGATAGTTGTATAGTCAAAGCAGCTGAAGTAAAATGTAGAACTAGAATCAAAGACAAAGATACATATTAAACAGAAAAAGGTAATAAATTGGATCGTTTGCTTCCATATTTATGCTTTCAATCATTAATCAAATCCATTTCCATTTCTAATTTTACAATTTTTGTTTTCTTTTGACCTTTAATAAAATGTTTCAATTGATAAGTATAATAAAAATGTGAATTATATGACCTGGCACAAACAAAGACCGTTGAGTAATCTGTGTTCCAGATATCACAAGGAAAATGTCTGTGATTATGTATGGGTTAAAAGAGATCTTAAAAAAATCCACATGTATCTTTCACTTAAGAATTCAATTCAGAACAAGCTTTTAAAAAAACTCAAACATGAACAACCAAAATAAAGGGTTTATGGGACAGTAGCTGTCATTGAGTTTACAAACAAAATCCATTTGCTTAATAATACAGGGTTTTTTTTAAGCACAAATAGGAATATATTCTCATCTGCCCCAGGTTTATTTCAACTGTATCCCAAACACTAAATTGTTTCATTGCATAAGCACTCAAAATTGTTCTTTGGGTTTTCTAAACACCACTGCAGCACTAAGTCAGCAAGACTGTAATTAAAGCAAGCAGCCTGTTGAGCCTGCCAACCAGTAATATTGTTTCAATAGCTTTCCTTTGAATAAATAGCATGTATTGATTTTCTGCATCAGATCTCTTATACAGAGAACATTAGAAGAGAAATTATACTTCCTATTTTTTCTCCGTCTTATTAAAGACTGTTGCTGAAGACTAACAATACAGTCACCAGAGATTTAAAAGTTTTGAGCATTTAGCTCAAATTTAGATTGACCATTTAGGGATTCTAGGAAATTTTTCTTTGTTTTTAAGAGTTCTTAATATGGGGCAATGCTGTTTCTGCCAGGAAGGAGGGATTTTTTTCAATGGATAGAGGCAATTAGCTAAAATGCATTATTCCATTACTATCTGGCCTGAGTTCCCGTTGTTCCTCAAAGCATTCCTCATATAAATTTCAGGTAAGTGAAGGCATCATGAAGGAAACAAAGAACAAAGGGTACAGGGGGACTGGTGGTAAGAAGAGGTTGAACTTTGGGAAGAGAGATCAAGGTCAGAGGTGTGTTTCAGAGGCAAAGGAAGGATCAGAGTATGTATAAGACTGGGGTAGCAACAAAAAGGCTGCAAGGACATTTGGGAGAGACAAAGGGCACTATGGCTGGCAGGAAACAAAATTTAAACAGATGCAGCACTTCAGAGAACTTCTCAGTTCAGAAAAACATCTACATACAAGGAGAAATCCATAATGACAAGCGGTTTAACAGGTTTTCTTACTCCTTCAGCAACATCCACAGCCTGCCATACTTACAATATAGCATCTATGAGGGCATTTTTATTTTTTTTTTTACTCCCAAAGTGTAATAGCTTGTCCTAAAAAATGCCAAGGAGCTAGAGAACTAGTACTGAGTCAAATACACTGGGATTAGTCATGTACACTGGAGACCAAAGTCTAGGCTTAGTTTTAAATTTTGAGTTAGAAAGTAACAATATTTATTAACATGCTCATTATTAGCTGAATATCAATTTTCAGTGGCTGAATTTCCATCCTACTATATTTTTGGTGCACTCTTAATTTTACATCAGCATATTTTAATTAGAGTTAATAGAGCTAAAAGCAAAGATTTAGCTCCACTATAGTTAGAGTACTGTTGCCAACATTTAATTGAACAAGGGTCATGCTGGAATACCCCTAGAAACAATTACTGCAGCAGGATCACTAAATAGACATGAGGTGACATACTGTCTTTGCACTTTGCCTAAAAATTTGGGATTAGATATGCTCAATAAAAGACATAGGGCTCTATAAAGAATGAGCAATGACATCTAACTTCTAGGCTTCTGATCCCAAGGAGGGAATTCAGATTTCAGAGTCTGATGTCTGCAATGCATGGAGAAACTTGGCATTTCAGAGTGGGATTCAAAACAACTAATGCACTGAAGTCCAGAGAAAAACCTGAGCACACACATTGCATCTTAAATGCCAGAGCAAACACATTTATTCAGAGATGCAGAGAAGTGCGAGCACACACGACTACACCTTCTTCTGAGGGTGGGCTTTTGCATCTATTCTTTAGGAGACCTGATCCGGGTTTCCCAAATATGACTGATCTGGTGGCAATTAACCTGTTCACTTTCATACACTATCACAACAATCATGCCTTTACTTAGGGCGCAAGAGGTCAGGTTCAATGCCTTCTTTACCAAATGAAGTTCAAGTCCATGTTTTCCAGCTCTACTCAATGTGCCTTTCCCCCAGGGTGTTATATCAAGCTACAAAGCAATTTCTGTGATTCCTCCTGCTCTTTGCTATTACACAGAAAGAAATACTGACCTGAGGGGAAAAAAAAAAAAATCCAAACCAAAACAAACCCCCCAAAAACATGAGAAAGAATGAACATGGCTGGTTGTAGACCAGGCACTTTGCCTCTAGGTTCCTGAATTATGATTTCAGCTCCTGAGCTTATTTTGGGACAGCTTCTGCCACAGTGGCAGTTTTCTGTAAATGTGTAAGTTGTCCTGAAAAGAGAGAATTGAGGCTCTTTTCTAACGCTGTCTGGCACACACACCTCACTCCATCACCTCAATCATCCAGCTGTTCCACCAGCTGCACTGTCACATCACCCACAACCTGCACATTTCTGGCTTTTCTTTATTTCTTTATTTATTTTTCTATTTTATAATTCACTCTTTTAAGCACCTACATATTTAAAGTTATCATCAGCTCAGTAGGGCACTATCTCCACACATTAAAATTCACATATTCATTCTTGAGGGGCAAGCAAGTGACTAGAACCATCACCTAACAATACAATATTGTGGCTATAACTCTCAGAAAGACAGAAAGAAAAGGGGAGTGTGGTGTGCAATTAAAGAACAACTAAGATGAAAACTTCATCCCCAGTGTAAGCAAAATCAAAGGAAGTTTTGACTACTACAGTGTGTTGGAGTACCAGCACTAGCTCAGGACTAATAAAAGAATATTCAAACAAAAGGCATATTAACTCAAAGTGCACATTTTTATTTAATTAGAGGTAAAACAGAAAGAACAGTAATAGGTCAATAATAATGACTTATTACTTCCTTTATGTGGCACACTTACAATAAATGGTAATTTACCATTAGAGAGACTTATTAAATTTTTTCTCTACTAAAGAAATTAACATTAGTCATGTGGAGAAAGAGAACACTCTCCATTTCCAGCTTTAGGATTTGCATTCAACAAGGCAGTCTGAGGATATTACAGACCCCATTCCCCCTTTAGCAATGCAGGAAGAATTAAAGCATAACCATGTATGACATCATTCCAGCTGTACACTGATGGGCTACAGATCATTTCACCCATGCTATCTGAAAAACATTCCACTTTCCAGTCATTAGACTTGCTAAGTGGATTCACCTGCCATACCCTTGGAATCATTAGAAATAGAAAAGAAAATCTTTGGCACACAAGAGCCTTGCTTAAGTTTTATTCTTATTGCTGATGTACTACTGCTTTTGTGTCTTAAAAAGAAATAAAAATTATTTTTCAAATTCCATTAGGAAAAAAAACCCAAAACCAAACCAAAACCAAAACAACAAACTAAGTCTGTATTTCCTGCTTTTATTCTTGCTCTAAGCTTATTTCAAAGTTTCTGATTAACTATCTTCAGAAAGCAGATAAAACATGACTTCCTAGACAGAACTTGTCATTACCAGGGCTGTCCTGTGCCTCACTTTTTTACAATGTCTTAGTATTTTTAAAAACTGCCTGTAGCCTGTTCCAAAGAAAAGAGAATCAGTTTACTGATCTGAAGTCTACTTCTGGTAACTTCGTTAATTATTTGACATGAAGATAGAGAGCTGCTATTTAACACTCCCTCCGTCACACGAAAATATCACACCATTTGTGACCTCATGGCTGCACTCTTAACTTCAGACTCATTTAAAAGCTTCAGCTCTACAGGTGGGATTTTCAAAGCCGCCTCTAGGTCATTAATTTCTAATTGGACACCCCAATCCTCTAGGCAAGCTTTAAAAATCTCATCCTAAATAATCAATATTCTACTTCCTAATAACGTGGTCTGCAAAAGAGTTGACTGGAGAAAACATTTAGCTATTAAAGGGAGATTGCTGTGACCATGGTAGGGAAAAAATAGATCTTATATCCTCATCTTAATAGTGGGATTATTTCCTACTCCTCACAAGGAGTGAAAGGGACCAGACTGACAAAGGAGGGAGGAAGAGAGTGAATCTTCACAAAAAAAAAATAAATTAAAAAATCAGAAATCAAGGCTTCATGCATCTCGCAAAACCAAAACAGATTCAACAGCACTGTGCACCACTTGCATGTATGCACAGAGTAAGCTTAAAAAAATATGGTCCAGACTGGGTGTGTGTGTGCATATGAGTTTAAGAAGATATTAAAATACTGTTTTGCCTCAAAGCAATGTATTTGATAAAAATCAAAACAAATTAATAAGGCATCATTACAAATTCAACCACACATTTTTGAAACGCAGAAGACAGGGATTTAAAACAGCAAGATAAATATCAGATCCTCCTGGGTTAAGTATGTTATAACTACTAGTTAAATAGAAAATAAGATGATTTCATTCAGGATATATATCAGCGTGAGTGAACTAATGCAAAAGAGAGAACTAATTACATTACACCTAAGGCAGCAGCAGGGAAAAAAAAATCTAGTGAAACATTTGGGAATATCTCACCAATTCAAGTCTGTAAATAATTTGAAACATACCCCTCCAAATATACCGGAAAGGGGGAGGAAAGTGGGAATTCCAATATAGGCCATCCCTATTCCAATTAGCAGGCACTTGAACAATTGAATTTTCTTGGAGGGAAACAAAATAACCTAGCCCCCAAGCCACACTCATTTTAGATTTTAATTATTAGTTTCTTCAAGTTTCCTGCATTCTGTAACAGTTATAGAACTGGGTAATAATTACTTTGTGGAGTCCTTCCACAGTAAAACATATTCTTAGACACCATAAAGCAGGAAAAAGGATTCCATCTGTTTTAATATACTGTATTTAAAAAAACAACCAACCTAACACAGCCAAATCTTTACATTTTGAAATCCAGCTAATTCAGTGTAATCAGAAGGATACAGCAGTCTCCCTTATATGTTCAGGCTATTTGTTCTACCAGCATTCTGAGACCTGACTCAGCTTAGAGCAGTGTAGTTCTTATCACAAAAGACTTGATCCTTAAAACACTAATTACACATTGTCATTTAGAGCCTAGATAGCACACTAAGTTTGATGTTACACTAGGCAATACAGCATGATGAACAGCCATACAGGCACAGTAAAATCTGGCCACAAGTTTGGCTACAAGATCCATGTGAGAATGCAAACCAAACAGCTGCATAGGGCAAATATATTTGTGTAGATATATACATATGCACAATGGCTTCAGGTTTATGGCTGAATGATAAGTGCAGTAGCCACAATTATTATATTTTCATTCATATAACCTGCAGATTGCTTTACATAACAAAATAAAATGCTTCCTCACAATAGCTCATAACAAGCACCAAGTGCAGTTTATACAAAAGTTTAACCAAGATTTGCAGTTCTCCACTAGTTCCCATATTCAAATTTTCTAATATCACCTTTGCCACTGCCTTGATTTTTACACAAGTTATGTGATGGTATATGATGAAACATGATGGAATTATGAATGCAAAACCATAATAATAATTATACATCTTCAACTAAAATTTACTTTATTAATCAGGCTTTTTTTTGGCAATAGATGTATCAAACAATCAAGATTTTAGTATTCTATTTGCCAGGCCTCCCAACTTCCATAACTTTTCAGCTGACTCCTGTTATGTTCTTGTAAATGACATATTTCACAATTAGTCTGACTGGAATGGGTAATCCAAAGTATTAAAAAATCCTCTGTTACTAATACTGCTCAGGAGCTGATCTGTAAATCAGCAGATGATACCTGGAAAGATGTAGCATTATAAATTTCACACATTTCAAAACATTTTAATTAGGTTTTTGTATTTTGAGCATAACTAGGAGATGCACTTCTCACTGGCTTATTTTCTAAATTCACTTGGTATGCATGAAAGGAAATTTTGCATCATGAAGAAGTTCAGGTTATACAGAGAAGAAGTGTGCACTGAGCAGGTGGATTTCCTGAGTAAGGTCAATATCAGGACTTAATGGGCACAATTCTATTTGAGACTTAATTCAGACACAATTCTACATTCTCCACTTTTCAAGCTGCGGCAACACAGTAACATTGAGATTGATCATATGATCATATTGATCATATAACACCTCCCACTTATAAAACACATTAATGAAACTTTTCTTTCTAAAACATAAATAGCTGGTGACTTTCTTGCCTTTATCTAAAAGGCTATTGCTGCCATAATGCATATAAAGACCAGTAACTGGTTTTTAATAATCCTTGCTGTTGATTCCAAAACACTGGAAATCAATTTTGCAGACTAGTTACACAAATTTCATTCAAAGAGACTAGTACTGAGGCTTTCAAAAAGTAAGCAACCCTGGATACCATCTCACCAGTAATTTATCTGTCGTATTTTGATTCTGCGGTTTTGAGTTGTGAACAAAAGGGACGTTATCTCTGCAGTGATCCTGACCAGAAGGCCACTGTATATCAAGGAGGTAGTGATCCAATAGTCAACCTGAGCACGGCTAGGCTTGCGCCATGCTGCTTGTACAGCCTGGCCTTCAGGCCTTTTATATCCCTCAGCCTCAGGGTAAACTTGTGACAAACTTAGTCTTAATTGCAACAGAGGAGCAAGCAGCTCTCACCTGATACTCGTGATTATGCTCCTTGCCTGGCCTTGCCTTTAGCTAACAACTGCAGCAACAAGTTCTCATGTGAACATCCTTTCTGTTCAACAGTAGGAATGATGAATAGAGTTGTTTGCTTGCTAGAAAGTGATATAATAGCTTGAAAGACCAAAATGGGATGATGCTTCCAAGGACAGGTCTGCACCGTGTGCTGTAGGTGGTTCAGAGGCCCGTTTTGGTCCTACACTGCTTGGGGTTCCCAGCACCTAAAGGGATGTAAGATTTTATTATTCTCTTTCTCTCTTTAGTGATAGCTCTAATAAACACCATTTTTAATAGCACTTTAAGAGCCCAAGTGCCTCTTCTACTGGGATCATAATGGATCAGCATCTCCTGGTGCAAAACAGTTTCAAAATATGTATTTTATTCTAGCAAATACAGGCCTATTCTGTAATCCTCATGGCCACTGAGTTCTACTTGACCTTTGTATGACCAAATAAATATTCTTTATATGGTTGGTGTACAAGTGTCAAGAGGATACTTTAAAAGTATTAAAACCTTCAGGAAATTCTTACCATCTGCCATTCTCCACTTTTCACTAGCACAGTTTTGCATACACCTGCACAGACTCAAGTTTCTCATCAGTATTTCTAACATTTATAACAGCATCCAGTTCTTAATATTAGGTTACCCTTTTAAAGTTTTAATTAAAATTTGGAGGAATAGAGTGAAAATTAAGCAGCCAGTTAAAATCTGAGAACTAGTGAGAAACTACATTATTATTCCTTGCCCTGAACCACCAAACATACTCACATAACATGGATTTTTTTTTTTTTAATTAAAGTAGTTACATTCCTGTGGAAAGAGAGACAGACAGACAGACAGACAGACCGACAGACCTTGGAACACTTTCAAGACAGTGGGCAGACACTTTACAGAACTGCAGCAGGATTTTTAGTTCATTCACCAGAATGTGAAATACTGCAGCATCCATGAAGCAGCCATACCTAATTCCTCCATAAACTGAGCAGCCAAACAGACTGGATTACCACTGTAAGATAAGGTTGACCATGGTCTACTGTAAATTATGCACACATACATTACTTGTACCAGTGCTGATCCACATGCAAGATGTCCTGCATCCTAGGCATTCTGAAGTTGCATAGGAAATTGCTTTACTCAGTCATTCATAAAACACTATATGAGAGGTAACTTTAACCCAACACTTGATTCCTTATATGAAACTGGGTGTAGCCACTGAAAAGATAATGCCACTTTCTCTACCTAGGACAGTAGAAACACTTTGCAACTGCATAGATAGTGTTTTGGATTAAGAAATCCTTTGTGTTTTACGCATCATCCTTAGTGGTTGGGAGGAGAGAGGGAGGAATGAGGAGACACTATATTGTGCATGTGGGATAACACAGCAAAGCCTTGACACTTTTCCTGCTGCCACTGATGATCACACATGAAGATATTGAAGGCTACTGAAGAATAGACTCCCCAGAAGAGCACACATCTGCTTTGTCCCAATTCATTTCTCCTCACATTGTGCTGAACCACCCCAAGTAGCTCCTCTGTGAATATATACAATTTTTCACGGAGATAAATATACAATTGAAATCTAAAGGCCCATAGCCATGGCCATACACTTTTTGTATACAAAATGCTGTAATCTTGTAATCAATACGCTATTTAACACAAAGCCAGCGCAGCCCCTGGAGGAGGGAAGCTGTGCTATGAATATTTAGGTTCAGGTGGTGGGTTTGCTGCTGTCCTTCTGCTCCATGGAAAAAAACAGGACTTTAGCATTACTGCTTAACAATGCTACCTGATGCCCACAGCATCTTGGATTCATCAAAAACAGCTACAGAAAAGAGCAGGAAAGGCAGCTCTTGGAAGCAAAGCCAAAGCACACTTGTTTGTTCAGGCCTCCACAACATAGGGCTCGGAGGGAATTTGATGCAACCCTGCAGCACTGACAAGGACTTTTGAAAACTCGAAGCCAGCTGGGAGAGACTGAGAAACTAGGAAAAACAGAAAACACAACATTGGAATATCTAGAAAGACAGGCATGCTCCCGCAAATCTCTATTACAAAAGTGTCGTTGTGTAGGAAAAACATTTGGACTTCCAAGCTTTAAAAGAACTCAGAGAAGCAGCAGGATAGCATCTACTGAATATCACTGGTTTATGGAGAAAATTTCAAATCAAATTAAGTTTCTAATCCATTTTTTTCATCTGATAATATTCTATTAGGTGAATGTAGCTTATTTTTTTATATGAAACACCTAATACTACCATCTCTTTTACATTTGACAATAAGGAATTAAAGGCCAGCTAGATAAAGCTAGAAACGGTCAATGTCCAATCATTACACAATTTCTAGATGAGTATTTAAGCAAGCTGCTGACTTGTCCTTTCTCCTGATGACCACTGGTGGAGACAGAAAAGTGAGTTACACAGATAATAGCTCTAGCACTGTACAAAAACTGGCTTGAAGCAGGGTATTAAACATAGAAATTGTCTCATGTGGGACAGGAGGGCTGTTACTTGGTTTTAGTTAGCTTTTTTTTTTTTTGTAATTAGGAAAACAGTGTGAAAAAACTTACTCGTGATATTTACAGCTGGTAGCAATTTGAGATAAATGACAAAAATGCATGAAATTACAAAAATTTTAAGAAACTAGGTAAATTAGAAATGCATGCACACTTAATACATGGCAAACATAATCTGAAGCACAGAGGGAAGAAGTGAACCAGCAATACCAAAAGTAAACCATCAAAGAACAACATTTGCTTCCAAGCCCTATTAAGCAAAGTTCAAGTACTTTTTTGGTGTTGCCCACCTTACATTCTGCTGAAAGCTAAAGAAGCAAAACCAGGTGATATGTCCGTTCTTCAGTTTCCAGTTTGGAGCCAGTCACATTATAATGTAAACCACTATCGATTTCAGTTCACTTTAATACCCTGGACTGTGAACTGTGATGGTGGAGGGCTCCAATTCATAATCCCTGTCAGATTTAGCTGCCACAGCTAAATCCACAGCTGTTGTGGATAAGGGACCTTAGAAATCATTTCAAAGTAAAATATGATGCAAATAGGCAAGTACAATTTGAGGATATATACACTGAATCACAAGGTAAATTTTCAACTAGGTCTTCTTCATTGATGGACAGAGACAATTTATCTGAATGGATACCACAGTGAACCAGAACTTCAGGCACACTGCGTAACGAAACCACTACCTGTGTGGCAGGGATGAAATGAAGTCATGGCAGGCAGCAGCAATACTAGCACTTCCTGACATCTGCATTGCAACACTGCAGTCCTTCAGGGAATTAAGTCTCTCCAAGTCTTGTCCCTCATCCCAAAATGTAACTCCCCTAGAAATGAGCCCAGGCACTTCACTAAGCCAGTCCATAGTATGGCCCCTTGGCAGATGTGCTGCACACCTTGGGTGAGAAAAATTACCAAAAGTAGTACTGCTAAAAAGTCTGAGACATGCAAACATTGCACAGGCTAGTTGTGGGTCCCTCTACATTTTGCCTTTTTATGCTTTTGCTTCCCAAGCTTCCATCTCTTCAGATCATAATCTTCTATATACACCCATCCTCCAAACTATGATGGTTCAGTTCCTTGGCTGAGGCCAAGGATTTAAAGGTATACACCGTACAAGCCTTCTTATGGATAAAATGAATCATGGCACAGATTTATTCTGCCTTTCCACAGACAGAAGTCCACAGTTGAGATATCTAGCCTAGTGGTAGTTATTTATTTAACTACTGATACCTTCGATACAAGATTAACTCTGCCTTAAGTCACTGGAATAACTAGGAGTAAAGCTAGGAGTCAAAGGAAAAAAGAATAACAGATTAACTCTAAAAGAAGTTCTTTCTCTGTGTGAAATAAAGGTGCCGCACCTTTGGTTTTGTTTTGTTTTTATTTTTTAAGAATTAGGCAGAAGGCTCTAACAGATAGCCCATAAGCAAATTTCTGCTGGACAGGAAAAGTTGATGATTTAGCAGATCTTTTCCATCAGCAAGTCCTACTGTAATTACTACCTCAAACAGTAACAGCAGTCAGTCTCTGCTGCATCTTGGCACCCAGAAATACTTCTCCAGTTATGTGACTAACCAGAAACAGACTAAAATTCACACCTAGACTACTTTTGTGATTTAATTTACCAAATCACTACTAAACCAATGTTACTCAATCAAAAGGAGGTAACAGGCAGTCACAACCTCATTTTGTTTGCATTTACTGTTGCAACATTTCACAAGTCTAAACTTTGACAGCACTGCTGTCATACACACAGAAATACTTCTAAGAAATAAGTATGTCCAAGCACCTTCTGCATGTCATTATGATGTGTACAGGTTTTGAAAATGCAAGCTGCAGCTCCCACATGCGTAAAGGAAACCCAGGGACCCACACAGTTCATAGCCCTAGGGAACTTGGCAGTTCACAGCAATAATATCAGAAGATATTTACAGTGACAAACTGGCACCTCTGAGGCAAATACTAATGAAACAATGTGAGAACAGTGCCCACAGGGCTCAGGATCTTCGACAGGCATTTTAAGAGAAACCTATGATCTCTGGCATCAAAAGCCACAGGAAGATCAGTAAGAATTAAAATTGACAATGTGCCAGAATCCACCTACTATAAAACAGAAGGTCACTGCAAATCCTCATTAAAGCTGTCTGACTGCTTTGGCCTGATTGAAATTTTTCAAAGTTTATTATTACCATGAAGGTGAGGGCTGCAGTTGCCCTGCCACAACCTTTTTACAGGACCTTTGCTAGAAAGGTATATTTGAAATAAGGTGGAAATCTGAGAAATTGCCTGCGGACAGCAAAAGGCTGCTTAATCAACTCTCCGATCTCCAGCAAAGAAGAAACTCTTACAGATGCCAAAGAGGTGTTAATGATAGCTATTATAAAAGGGAACTGTTACAGTATATCTTCCAAGGACTGCTACAAAAGCCTTGCTGGCAAAAGATCAAGAAAACAGCTAGCAAGTGCAGGATCATATCTATAATAAAAGTACAATGTGACAGGTTTAAAATCCATAAGCTATGCTGAAGTACATAGTTCAGAGTCCCAGTGACCCAGCTGGAACTGAAGTTGTTGAAAGCCTTGGTGTTTAACCACCACAGGAAAAGAAAAGACCCCAAAGCCTTCTCTCATCTTCTCACATCTCCTCTCCACTAGACCTTATGCCAGGAACTGCAGCAGCTCAGATTGCTTCTCTGTAATCAGCTGGTTTCCACCAGCATGCTTGGAAAAATTCAACAGTTGTTAATTGTGAAGAATATTCTACCATAACAAACCAGTAACATCAAACACCACTAAATAAAACCATCAATCCCACCACAGGTGCTTGAAACAATGGGACATGCTAAGTGTCTGGGAGTGTGAAGATGGCAATGATGATCTCACATGAGCTTCCCTGGACTTTATGGCAATGTTTTATCAGGCAACATAGCCATCCATTCACGGAAATACACTGAGTTCCTCTTGTCTCTTCACCTGCACTGTGGCTCCTTTTCTTCACCACATTCACTGCGTCTCTCCCTGTCCCACGCACAGCTAGAAAGACTTTCCATTTAACAGCGTTTATAGCTGTTACTTAAGTGAAAAACTTCACAGATGTTACACTCTATTAGCACAGAGTTTACATCTCCCTTGTAATACTCTGTATCAACCAGACCTTCACAAAGACATTTAAAGGCAAGCAGTTAGAAAAAGGAAAATCCACTCCATCCAAAGCTTTGCTTTGCTTGATTTTTAAACTTAAAACTTGCCGTAACTTAGCTACGGCTGAACCAGAACATAGCTGAAAACAGATCTGTAAACACGAAATGAAAGAAAACAGAGAAATAAGTCTCACCCTTAAGTCTGAAGAAAACTATTATCTCAGTAAAGTCACTATCCTTCTAGGTCAGAAACCAGACAGAAAATCTGGAAACATTATCATACGGTTGCTCCATCAGTTCCAGTAGAGCGTCGCTGTATCCACAAACCCCAGGCAAATAAAAAAAGTAACCCAACGATCCAAAACTCCCCCCCCCCATCAATCTTGAAGGATGACTTCAGAAGCAGCATTTCAGTACTAGCCTTCTGGTTAAGTCTGAGCAGGATTAGCATTTATTCACATCTTTGGCAACCTTGCTTCTTCGGAATGTTATCAAGCATTTTGTGCACTAGAAGTTAATACAGTGCTTCCTGTGGCATTTCAATTGGGCCAAGGTCAGACCACATTTGATCCTACTAAAACTTTTTTTTTTTTTCTTTTTTCTTTTTAAGATATGGTAAACATACCACTACCAAATATTTGTAATAACAGAAAGTAGCTGTATGTAAACACAATCCTGTATGGAAGCTATTGGGAAAGGAGCACGTACTCACACTCAAGTCCTGAAGAATAGACTGGTGGAGAGAGCATTCTGATCTCTCGAAAGGAGCAATAGTGGTGGCTGGAAGTGGTGGCATATGACAATGAATGTCATTAGAGGAACAAGCAGATTTCAGAAGAGATGGAGGAAAGGAGATGCCCCAATACTTCATATATATACATACACACAAAGTTCAGCAATCATGGAATTGACTGAAAAAAATGATTGAGTTCTTTGTAAAGCCCCTGGTGAGATTATTAGTGAATGGACAACAAGGGAATCAGCAGTGTAACGGGTCATCAGTGACACATGAAGGAGAAATGGGGAAAAGCAAATAACAGCAGAAAACAACAGCCCACATTTCAGTTCTTGGCTATCTCCAATATTACAGGGAAAAAAAATAGATAAATTCTGGGCCAAATCTGTGACCTAACGTAACATTCTCCCTACAATAGCAACTGGTGCCAAAGCTCCAGACGGACAGCATAATATCGCAATAACTACAGTATAATAAAAGCATTAACAAAAACTTTAAACACTTTCTTCTAAAGTGGCTTCCCTCAGAAGCAAAATACAGCAGTGCATTGCTTGTGTGTTGAACACAGCAGCAACAGGTACACAAATCACACCATACACGTTGTGAGCTGATTTTTCTGAAATGGAGACACAGGTCCCTGGTCTGAAACCTAGAAACATGAAACTTTGCAACAGAATTATAAAATCCATCACAGCTCTCACACAGAGCCAGGTCCGTATTTCAGTTCTACAGATCTGAATGTGAAGAATATATAGAGACAACAAATCTAGTTAAGGGGAGGGGAATCAAACAGATGGGTATCTTCAAATTCTCACCATGAGAAGAATATAAAGTATGCAAAATGCAGTTTCTTTGCCTGTCTTTTCAGTTCAACTACTCTATGCTTGACTACAGGCTATCATGATATTTTGTTTTAAATTCATTCATTCTTTAGGAGGTTTTGGCAAAAAGAATAGTCTGAAGTCTTTGAATGATGTTGCTTGAAGTTCCCTGAAGTTTTGTCTACTCACAGAATCTCAGCACTATCACAAGAAAACAGAAGGATACGGAATTACCTAATTCCACGGCTTTATCCCAAGGAATAAATCTGCTGGAACCCTGCAGTTTTCCAATACACAGGCCTCTTAAAGCACAATCTGTTGCTTAGATGTCCACATACAAATCAACCGATATTGCCTGATATTATTTCACCTAAGAATTACGCCTGAAACTTTTGTAGGAATATGGTTTATATAATTACACTTTTGCATGCATGCAGGAATTCTCAAAAAAACCCAGTTAATTAGCAATACCTGTGGAAACAAAACACATTTCACATCTCAACATTTTCAAACAGTGAGGAAAGCTCAGGGTTTCCACCTGTTTTCATAGCAGCAGGAGCCTGGGCCCTGGTCATCTGAAACATCACGTGGGGATCCAGATGCAAACCATCATCTGCTTACTCAACAGACAGGCATTCCACCACCCTTAGTTTAACTGCCCTGCCACAGCACACAGATAACTGGTCATGGTGTCAGTATTTCTGTTAATGAATGGAGTAGGAGCGTGACTGCCAATAGGAGCAGGACACATGGTGGATATCAAGCCTCCAGGGCCTGGCTGTGCCTTCATGGTGAGGTTTAAACTGATTAGCAATTTTGGAGACAGAATTTTCTCCAGGTCAGCTTACAATGTCAGACTAATTAAAACACAACATGGAGGAATTTCTGCTTCCCATAATCATCAGTGAATTGCATTTGTCACAAATCCAGGTATGCAGAGGCCAGAGCCCAATACTAGTCAAGAAACCTAAGACGTTATGGTATGTAATAAAATGCTAAATGCTGCACATGTATCTTGAGCCCATTACAGAACTAGAAACAGTTGTGAAGCTGGGCTACAGATGCTGTGCAGACCTTTCAGGAGTCAATACTTGTCACATAGTTTCCTGACATTGGGAGAGACTGTACTTGGGCAATAGTCAATAGCGCTATGCTCCCAACTTTACACCACAAGCTTCTCTTTGTTGCACAGATCAAAAAAGAAATTGAAAGAAATACAGAAGTGCAGGAGCTAAGAATCACATAAACAACCTCACCTCTGACTTGAGTAGAAAGTAAATTATAGCCTTCTCCTTGCCCCCAACATGTATTTGCAATCTGATCCACAGAAGAATATATTCCACCTTCCCCTTCAGAAAATACATACTCCAAATTTGGGAAATAAGAAGCAGGCAAAATATTAACATACCATTGGTTATGCAAATAGAAGGCATTTCAGATACCAGGTTCAGCAGACAATATGAGAAAGAATTTACATAAACCAAAGTAAATCAGAATGCAGAAGAATCCATCTTGGTAGAAGTTCAGTCATTCTTACATGAATATATGTATGTTTTGATAAGCAAGATAAAGAAGATGTAGTTACATTTTTAACAGGCAGAATACATTTTCATTTGTCCACAAACTGCAAGCCAAACTAGAGCAAAGACACTGCTTGCCTGGAAGCTTACCAAATATATTTTTCCTGGAGTAGCAATGTACATCAATAATATTTTTCCAAGTCTTTTATTTCTCACTTGGTAGTAATTATACCCTACACACCACCATTTCATCTTCGTAAAGACACATGCAGACCCAAAATAACCTCCTACTTTAACACAGCATTTAAGCACATGTTGAATTTAAGTATCGGTAAGCTCAGTTGGGCTGTTTAAATGCTCAAATCACCCTTCTGATTTCTGAATTGAGACTTACACAGTAGGATTACTGAGAACAAGATATCACTGAGCACATATCTCACTTGGTCATCACAACTGAGGCTCATGGCTGGGTCTGACCCTGTCACCTCCAGACTGCTTTTGCAAAGCACCCTCATTTGTGCAGAAGCACAGAGTAAATGCCAAAACACCCTCACACTGAGGAGGGAAAAGACATTCCTCCTCCAATAGAAACTACTACTGTACTGATGTTATACAACAAACAGCTATATTTATTTATAACATTAGATTTAGCTACATTAGATTTAGCTTACATTTAACTATAATGTTAAGAAATACTATTAGGAGTGTCTAGGGTTGCGTGAAAGAAATGCTGAAGCATAAAAGCTTGACACAAATAAAGAAGCAAAGGAACTGTCATAATGGGCAAGACCAATTCCATACTTCCTCTCCAATAACATACAGTGTTAGATATACCACAAAGAAATATGTAAAAAACCCTGGCCTGAGCAATTCACTAGCAGCCTAACTACAGTGAAAATCTCAGTGTAACCTTAACATTGAAAGGCTGATTTTGACTTAAAGCATAAGAGTTTCTCTTTTACTCTTGGAACTCTGAGACATGCCTGGCCGGGCTCTTCTGTGCTCCACAAATGAAGAAGTTAGCCTATATTAGTTAAAAAAGGCTCAGGGAGAAAACGAGTATATATATTAAAATAAAAAAGCTGATAAAGAATATTCTGCCTCAAAGTTCATGCCAAGCAGCAGCAAGAACAACATGATGTTGATAACAGGTATTTTCAACCTCAGGCCAAGGATACTTGCTATATGCTCTGTCAATACATTGTTAAACATGATTGATTTGGTCCAGCGACAGATAATCTATTATGCACTCATACTGCAACCCTACTAAATCAAAGATAGTTTGTCTAGCAGAACAAAATGACACAAAATAGGAGAAAGCACAAAGTAGTAGCTTCCTTTTCACACTGCTTATCCTTCTGAGAGAAAGAAACAAACATACAGCAAAATGTTTAGAAGCTGGAAAATTCATATCTTTCTGGAAGATGCAGTATATATACTGATGAGATGGAAGCAATAGAAGTCCTAAAAAAATGTCAGAGAGTTGCAAATAGGCTAAGCATAAAGAACAGAGGAGGGAAAGCAAATTTGCTCTCAGAGTCAAGGCGTGCGGATATATTTATATAAACCCTTTGGGTGGGAGAATAGAACCAGGCTTACCGTTTCTCATCCCCTTCAGTACGAGGGGGGGATAAATAAATTATATTCTCTCAGAGTATCGATTAGCACAGCTTACATGCTTTTCTATTATTGCCTGCTTCCATTTTACTCTCCCTCCTACTCTTTCATTATTGGATGTGGATATCTGCCTACAGACACTGTAGGCAGATATCCACATCTTCTTACTACATGTATTCCAACACTGATAGCCTAAAGCTAAAGCCTGCTGAGTGCCTAAAGCCAGCACAATCCACAGGTCTATACAAAAATGGAGGGCATTCATACTTTTTCATTGTTCACCCTTAATATCCTGATGTTTGCAGTATCAGTTGCCTGTGTTAGTAACAAACAACAGATTTCTGTGAAGCAAATGATCTCCAGTACTCTGTCATACAGACACCTTTTGCTGGTCACAGTGACTGAAGAGAAACAGATGGATCAAATATAAAGAAATAGCAGGGACATTAGGAAAAAATTCTTCCCTGTGAGGGTGGTGAGACATTGGCAGAGGTTGCCCAGAGAAGCTGTGGCTGCCCCATCCCTGGCAGTGTTCAAGGCCAGGCTGGGCAGGGCCTGGAGCAGCCTGGTCTGGAGAAAGGCATCCCTGCTTGTGGCAGGGGGTTGGAACTGGATG